>CM056201.1:43917749-44142749 GCA_029692085.1 Gymnothorax javanicus
GACTTCTGTCCACTGCCAAAAAGCAAGTGCCTACAATGGCCACGTGAGCATCAGAGATGGACCACAGAGCCATGGAAGAAGGTGGCCGCATCTGATGAATCACAGTTTTCTCCAGCATGTGGATGGCTGAGTGCCTGTGCATTGCTTACCTGGAGAAAACATAGCACCAGGATGCACGACAGATGAAGCCAAGGTGGCAGAGGCAAGGTGATGGTATGAACAATGTTCTACTGGGAAACCTTAGGTCCCTCAATTCTCATGGATGTCACTAAACCTTGTTGCAGACTAAATACACCTAGTTCATGGAAAGGATATTCCCCAATGGCAGTGGCCTCTTTCAGTAGGGTATGCGCCCTGCCATACAGCAAAAATGGTTCAGGCATGATTTGAGGAATACAACATTGAGTTAAAGGCGTTGACTTAGCCTCCAAATTCCCTAGATCTCAATCCAATCGAGCATCTGCGGGATGTGTGGGACAAACAAATCTAATCCATGGAGGCCCCACCTCACAATTTACAGGACTTAAATGATCCGCTGCTCACGTCTTGGTGCCAGATACCACCACACACCTTCAGAGGTCAAGTAGAGTCCATGCTTGACAGGTCAGGGCTGTTTTGGTGCCAAAGGGGGGACCTACACAATATTAGGCAGGTGGTCAGAATGTTATGACTGATCAGTGTATAAGCTTACATTTTGTCTAGCGGAGTTACTGGAATGTAACTCCTTGTTTCCACAAAAGCCTGCCAGTCAGTTTATCTTCTGGTATTGAGCAAAGCTCTTCTTTTGTGAATTTATTGGTACTTTATGCATAGAAAAAATGCAATTACTCTTCAAAGTATTTTTGCTTGCAACAAACTCCCAAGCCTGAATTATCAGTCTCCAGGATCGGGACTGCATTCTTGTTAATCACCGGTTCCAGTCTGTTCCTCTTAGCCAGTTTATTAGGCACACCTCCCAAACCTTTATTGGTCCACAGGACTGGGACTGGATTCCTGCTAAACTCATCAGTCCTGTTGTCAAACGGTCTTGCTTCAGTGAGGGGAATTCACCACCCGGCTTCTGCCCCGGGATGGCCACTAGCCAGGCACGGAGAGGCCCCCTATCCTCTCTAGTTACACCAACTAAGTAATTGATCCTTCCATAATGTGTTTTTGTTGCAAGATAGATATATGAAGCAAACGAACAAAGCAAACCCTGAATAACTCGAAAGATCCAAAATTATGATATGAGTGGCTAAGTCAATGTCTTGACTAGAACTCCATTGTGATGCTTTGGCATGACCTTAGCTGTTCATACTCAAAAACCAACTCTTCTTCACAGAATTGTTGTAATTCAGCTTTTTTTGGAGGGGTTTTTGAGCAAGAACGGCCTGTTTTAAGTCAAGACACAGCATCTCAATCAGATTCAAGTCAGGACCTTGACCAGGCCATTCCAAAACCTTCATTTTATTTCTTTTGAGCCATTCAGAGGTGGACTAGCTTTTGTTTTTTGGATCATTGCCCTGCTGCATGACCCAACTTCACTTGAGCTGTAAACTGATGGACAGACATTCTCCTTCAACATTTTCTGGTAGAGAACAGAATTCATAGTTTCATCCATTATGGAAAGTCACCCAGGTCCTAAACCAGCAAGGCAGTCTAACACCATCACACTTCCACTACTGTGTTGAATGTTAGTATGATTTTCTTATTGTGGAATGCTGCGTTGGCTTTATGTCTGATGTAATGGGACCCATGTCTTGCAAAAAATTCCATGTGTCACAACCCTTGGGCTTGGTGTCTTCTCCCACTTTCCAGCAACCTGGGTGCTTTGTGGTTTTGCCTCCTTTCATTGAATTGTTGTCTTATCTTCTTTACCACACCCAGGTGTAACTCATTATGTGCTCTGCTCCTTGAGTGTGTGGTCTGCGTATACACTGATCAACCATAACATTATAACCACTTACAAGAGAAGTGATACATTGATTACCTCATTACATTGACACCTATCAGTGGATGGGAAATACTAGGCAGCAAGTGAACATTTTATCCTGAAAAATTGATGTGTTGGAAGCAGGAAAAATGGGCAAGTGTAAGGATGTGAGTTACTTTGAGAAGGGCCAAATTGTGATGGCTAGACAACTGCATCAGAGCATCTCCAAAACTGCAGCTCTTGTGGGGAGTTCCCAGTCTGCAGTGGTCAAAGCCTACCAAAAGTGGTCCAAGTAAGGAAAGCTGGTGAATAGGCAACAGTGTCATGGCCGGCCAAGGCTCACTGATGTGCATGAGAAGCGAGGGCTGGCCCATGTGGTCCAATCCAACAGAAGAGCTACTGCCACTCAAATTGCTGAAAAAGTTAATGCTGGCCCTGATAGAAAGGAGTCAAAACACACTGTGCATCACAGGTTGTACCGTAACGCAGAAAACCAGTCTAGGTGCTCATGCTGACTTCTGTCCACTGCCAAAAAGCAAGTGCCTACAATGGCACGTGAGCATCAGAGATGGACCACAGAGCCATGGAAGAAGGTGGCCGCATCTGATGAATCACAGTTTTCTCCAGCATGTGGATGGCTGAGTGCCTGTGCATTGCTTACCTGGGGAAAACATAGCACCAGGATGCACGACAGATGAAGCCAAGGTGGCAGAGGCAAGGTGATGGTATGAACAATGTTCTACTGGGAAACCTTAGGTCCCTCAATTCTCATGGATGTCACTAAACCTTGTTGCAGACTAAATACACCTAGTTCATGGAAAGGATATTCCCCAATGGCAGTGGCCTCTTTCAGTAGGGTATGCGCCCTGCCATACAGCAAAAATGGTTCAGGCATGATTTGAGGAATACAACATTGAGTTAAAGGCGTTGACTTAGCCTCCAAATTCCCTAGATCTCAATCCAATCGAGCATCTGCGGGATGTGTGGGACAAACAAATCTAATCCATGGAGGCCCCACCTCACAATTTACAGGACTTAAATGATCCGCTGCTCACGTCTTGGTGCCAGATACCACCACACACCTTCAGAGGTCAAGTAGAGTCCATGCTTGACAGGTCAGGGCTGTTTTGGTGCCAAAGGGGGGACCTACACAATATTAGGCAGGTGGTCAGAATGTTATGACTGATCAGTGTATAAGCTTACATTTTGTCTAGCGGAGTTACTGGAATGTAACTCCTTGTTTCCACAAAAGCCTGCCAGTCAGTTTATCTTCTGGTATTGAGCAAAGCTCTTCTTTTGTGAATTTATTGGTACTTTATGCATAGAAAAAATGCAATTACTCTTCAAAGTATTTTTGCTTGCAACAAACTCCCAAGCCTGAATTATCAGTCTCCAGGATCGGGACTGCATTCTTGTTAATCACCGGTTCCAGTCTGTTCCTCTTAGCCAGTTTATTAGGCACACCTCCCAAACCTTTATTGGTCCACAGGACTGGGACTGGATTCCTGCTAAACTCATCAGTCCTGTTGTCAAACGGTCTTGCTTCAGTGAGGGGAATTCACCACCCGGCTTCTGCCCCGGGATGGCCACTAGCCAGGCACGGAGAGGCCCCCTATCCTCTCTAGTTACACCAACTAAGCTGGACTGCCCCTTTTGCAGTTCTGGGCTTTAGCCTCACCACTCTTACTACCATATTCCTATCAATAAATACTCATCTATGGATTGTACCCTGGATCTGAATCTGGTTCCTTGTCTTGATCATATCAACTTTCGACTCATCAGTCCATGGATTATTATCCCAAAAGTCTTGGGGGGGACATAAAAATGTTTTTGGCAAATGTGAGACAAGCCTTTGCGTTCTTTTTGGTCAGCAGCAACTCACCTATGGATACCATATCTGCTCAGTTCCTTTCCTATTGTGAACCGTGAACACTGACCTTAACTGAGGGAGTTGAGGCCTGCAGTTCCGAAGATGTTAGTCTAGGTTCTTTTGTGACCTCCTGGATGAGTTGTCAATGTGCTCTTCAAGGAATTTCAGTAAGACGACCACTCCTTAGAAGGTTATCAACTGTTCCATGTTTCCTCCATTTGCAGATATCGGCTTTCACCATGGTTTGCTGGATTCCTGGAGCCTGAGAAATGGCTTCGTAACCCTTTCCAGACTGATGGAGGTCAATGATTTTGTTTCTCAGCTGTTATTTCATTTCTTTAGATCACTGCATCATGAGCTGCTTTTTGCCTACTTCACACTATCTGGTTCTATTTAAGTGATCTTTAGATTCAACAGGACTGGCAGTAATCATGTCTAGTTGTGTCTATTGAAATTGAACCAATTATCAATTTGTTTAAAATATTGACTCAGTCACTAATGGGGGCAATTACTTTTTCACAGAGGGCCAGGTAAGATTGGATGGCATCTTTCCCCCAATAAATAAAATCATCATAAAACTGCATTTTGTGTTTACTCTGGCTAACTTTTTGTATTACTAACATTAATTTGTTCATCTGAAACATTTAATGTGACAAATAAGCAAAAATAGAAGAAATTGGGAAGGGGACAAATACTTTTTCACAGCACTCTATATTACATTTATATTTTGTGTGAAGAACTGAAAACATTTCGTGTGACAAATATGCAAAGAGGGGAAGGGGTAAGTACTTCATTATGGCACTCTATTTACCTGGTTCCTAATGCCCCCTGTGCAGAAGTAAAATACAACCCCTTGTGTTGGATAACAATGGCACACAACTTGGATGAAGCTGGGCTACTGGGAGCAAAGAGGTGAAGGGAGTCTTTTTAATGGTAGATGCCACTCTCTGCCAATAGCTGGGCATTAGTGTTTTAGATGAGAAAAATGTCAGGATGATTACTTTCCGCTTGTCCCATTCAACAATGCCTGAGAATGTCAAATACTCAGCTCCCCATGCTTATACACACACTCACACACACACACACATACGCGTACCTCACATCCCAGCTGGCTTGCCTTTCTGAAGCTTTGATATTCATTCAGCTCACACTAAAAAGAAAATCTTTGGCAATGACTGGCACATGTCTTGCAGATGTCTTGCAGTACACCATCCCCGCAGATACAAAGAGCAATATTGCACATACCTGACCTGAAAAACCAATGCTAAATAGACATCAGAAGAAATAAAGGTTCATGGTGGGAAATTCTCACTCAAAGATTGCCCTTCAGGGAAAATAATTGTCACACAAATTTCCTGGATAAAAGAAATAAAGGAATCTTGATCCGAGTTCATGAGGGCATATAGAGGGCTCCAGAATTATTGGCGACCTTGATGAAAATGCAGTAAACATATTGTGATAAAATGAATGGTCACATTACAGAGTTAAACTCAAAATGGCAATGTGAAAAATACTGTAATTTATTAATGTTTCAATGGAAACAACTAAAATTATTTATTTATTAATTTATTTTTTAATATCCCGCCACCACCCGCCCGCTTTGGAGGACAACTTTATTAATTCAGTCAGTTATATAATTGTGTGCGAGCCCTCGTACATCACCTGACAAAACAAAACACACACACAAAAAAATTTAATAAATAAATGAATAAAAAATATATAGAAATACAATACAATAACAATTAAGCTCACCTATTCCATCTCTCATTATTCCCAACCTTCAGCCTCCCTTACTATATCCCATCTTTTGGCATAAATTACAAGTCCTGTCTCATGGGCCATCACACACTCAATTCTATTGTGATACTTGACAAAATTTTTGAATTTCTCAATTCTTAATGCCTACACAGATGTCAACCCGAAAATAAATATTTTTGCTGAATATATAGTTATATTACAGATTAGGTGTGTTCCTTTCGTTACATCACCCAGTAACACTTTAAATAAATCTAATAGTATACTATTGTACTGAGATATCCAGCCTTGTACCTTTATCCAAAATTAGGCTATTATAGGACAGTACCAAAATAAATGGTCTACTGACAAAGGAGTGATGACTCTATTCCCCATATATTTAGCATCTTTTTAGTTGCTAAGAACTTATATTTTAGCTAGAGTTGAACCGCGAGCATTTATGTTATACCAAGTTGCTTATTTACACTCAAGCGTAATTCCAGAGGGAGCAAGGGAGAACAGGAGGGAGGTAACCCAGTACCCCCCCAACCCCGCGGCTCCCGCCGTACAGCAATCGTAGGGCAGATTAAGAGGAAATGCCCCACTGGGCTGGACGCCGGAGCGGGAGGGGAGTCTGAAGCAGTCGGGGCCAATGAGCAGGACCAGGGGCGATGGGAAGGCCCTCACATTCCACAGGACCAGGGGCGACCAGAATAGCGCACAAATGCGCTCCCCCCGGCAAGGCCGAAAACTAACATTGAACGCCTGTGACTGTCAGTCCCTCAGGCGGCACTGCATTAAAAACCGACATCATTCTGTAAAGGATATTACCGTGTGGGCTCAGGAACACTTGGGAAAACCACTGTCAGTTAACACCGTTCTTCGCAACATCTACAAGTGCAATTTAAAATTCAACCATGCAAAGCGAAAGCCGTATATCAGGGGTGGGGAACCTTATCCAGATGGGGCTGGTGTGGGTGCAGGCTTTCATTCCAACTAGGTAATTACGCACCTGATTCTACTAATCAAGGTCCTTAGCAGAGATCCCAGAGGTTGATTAGTAGAATCAGGTGTGTAGCTGCTTGGCTGGAATGAAAGCCTGCACTCACACCGGCCCTTTCTGGATAAGGTTCCCCACCCCTGCCGTATATCAACAACACCCAGAAACGCCGCCGACTTCTGTGGGCCCGAGCTCATCTGAGATGGACTGACGCAAAGTGGAAAAGCGTGCTGTGGTCTGACGAGTCTACATTTCAAATTGCTTTTGGAAATCATGGACATTGTGTCCTCCAGGCTAAAGAGGAAAAGGACCGTCCAGATTGTTATAAGCGCAAAGTTCAAAAACCAGCATCTGTGATGGTATGGGGATGTGTTAGTGCCCATGGCATGGGTAACTTGCACATCTGTGAAGGCACCATTAATGCTGAAAGGTACATTACAGGTTTGGAGTAACATATGCTGCCATCTAAGCGACGTCTTTTTCAGGGACGTCCCTGCTTATTTCAGTCCCTGCTTATTTCAGCAAGACAATGCCAAGCCACATTCTGCATGTGTTACAACAGTGTGGCTTCGTAGTAAAAGAGTGCGAGTAAAAGACTGGCCTGCCTGCAGCCCAGACCTGTCTCCCATTGAAAATGTGTGGCGCATTATGAAGTGCGAAATACGACAACGGAGACCCCGGACTGCTGCGCAACTGAAGTCGTACATCAAGCAAGAATGGGAAAGAATACCACCTGCAAAGCTTCTACAATTAGTGTCCTCAGTTCCCAAATGCTTATTGAGTGTTGTTAAAAGGAAAGGTGATGTAACACAGTGGTAAACATGCCCCTGTCCCAGCTTTTTTGGAACATGTTGCAGGCATCAAATTCCAAACGAGAGAATATTTGCAAAAAAAAGCAAAAAAGTTTATCAGTTTGAACATTAAATATCTTGTCTTTGTAGTGTACTCAATTGAAAATAGGTCAAGAAGGATTTGCAAATCATTTTATTCTGTTTTTATCCACGTTTCACGCAATGTCCCAACTTCATTGGAATTGGGGTATGTAGTTAAGAGATAAAACGCTACATACTGCATCAGTCAGTGTTATAAGAATTGTTGCCAGTTGAAGCGTATTAATTACTGCGACAATCATAGGATCTTAACCCTCCTATAATGTTCAAATTAATAAACCATTTTTGGTTTGAGGTCAGTTTGATCCCTGCAATAAAAACTACATAAGATGTTCGTCACTGAAAATTACCTAATCTCAGGGGGGCAGAATTAGAACACAAAATAATCTACGTATATGGAAAGCTGTATGTGCAATACCAAATCCGTCTTTGACATTAGGCTTTTTACAGTCCTTCAAATATGCTACTGCAGAGCGTAGAGTAAAGTTTTCCTGCAAATTTAAGCACCCAGAAATATATGATGAACTAAAGGGACACATTCATAAGTCCATATTCCTCAAGTTAGAGTAGCAGATTTTCACAACTGAAAATTTGAAGGACCTAGCTGAAATACTTTTGTAGATATAGCCATGTGAAAGTGGCTTCTGAGAAATCGCTGTTCAAAAAGGGCCGGAACTTAGTTGCAAAACTATTTTTTTATGACACAACTATTAAGAGTTGAGAGCTAAAATTTTGGATTAATCCTATTAGGAGGTGTATGCACCCGCTGGAATTTTTTTAGCCAAATCTGAGATGGTCAAGTGGGAAGTTTCTCTGAAATTCGGACATTTGACGTGGAATGACCCTGTTCTGTTTTAATTCATGTTTTACACAATGTCCCAACTTAATTGAAATTGGGGATTGTACTTTGGAAGGCATTTTCCATAGAGGTGAAAAAAATGTTGCTGTGTTTAAAGAGGGGCAAATTATTGCCCTGCATCAAGCAAAGAAAACAGCTAGGGAGATCACTGAAGTACCTGAAACTGGGTTACAACTGCCCAAGGCATTATTAAAACCTGGATGTATAGTAATGAACTTCGCAGAAAAAATGGGTCAGAAAAAAAAAAATCATGATTTTTTCATCTTGCCGCTCTCATTTGTTTTATTTCTCACTCTTTTGCACTTCCCTTCTCACTCTTCTTCTTACTCTCATGTGCAAGCATACCCACACACACACACACACATCACACACACAGACAGAAATAGAGAAGCAGAGCCTCCTCTCAGAATGTTTGCCATTTAAAAAATAAATGGCAGGGAATTAATGCAGGTTATGGAATAGGAATGGAAGATAAGTCAGAAAAATACAGCCATTGCGCACTGAATCTCCAGCAGGCCCACTGCATCTCGTGACATTGCTTTGCTGTTCAAAGTATTCTTCAAAGAATCAAATTTTTTCATTTGTATGTGTTTGAATATTTTATCCCACCCTGCCTCTGTCATCCACAGAGCAGGCTTCTGACAAATAATGTCCTTCCAGCGCCCTCTATGGTATTACACTTCAATTGCATTCTAAATATTTTTGTGAGAGATTCTGAAGCACGTCCGTTTCATTCTGTATAAAACTATGGGCGTAGTCTCTGTGATGTCACCCTCTAAGTTCTAAAATGCCAAAATGACACTTATTTGGTGCTCCCCGCTGCTCCCAGCCATCGCAATCTTGGCAGTGTCTGACTCTGCCTAATTCCCAATCAATCAAAAAAAAAAAAAAAAAAAAACGAGGTGGAGCTCCGGAGCCCCAGCAAAGCCCCTAAGGCAGGGGTGTCCAATCTTATCCAGAAAGGGCCAGTGTGGGTGCTGGTTTTTGTTAGAGCCCAACACTAACACACCTGATTCTACTCACCAAGGTCCTGACTGAATCCCCTGATTAGTTAATTAGTGGAATCAGGTGCAGTAGCACTGCTGGCTAGGACAAAAACCTGCACCCACACCGGCCCTTTACGGATAAGAATGGACACCCCTGCCCTAAGGGATTGACTCTGCTAATAGCAAACAGCTGCAGGTTGAACGTTATGGGAGGCCATACAATTCAAAAGCTTACCCGAACAAGACACCGTCTATCCAGTTGGACGTTGCGTGTGACCTAACTGGACAGGGCGGTGGTGTCCATTGGATACAGCGTGCGACTCAGCTTGGCATTAGGTTCAAAACGTCTATTTCGACGTCCAGTTAACATGCACATTTTCAGTGTCTGACAGCGTTTGGACCATCAATGCCATGCTATTGGTTAGCGTCAACATACCCACCCCTTTTTGAAACAGAGGTTGTGTGGTGAGGAGCAGTATGTATGCAAACATTATAGAATTGTGGGTCTTGGTATTGGCTACGTAGCTAAAACGTACCTCATTCGCAATTGATGTAGAATGTGGGACAGTCCATTTGATTGAGGTAGGAGAATTTTGCAGGTAATTTTGAAGTTTTTCAACTGTGGTCATGTTTTGACAATTAACCAACGGCTGAAATCTATCAGCCAGAGCTCGAATCTGTTGTCGGTTCATTTCAGAATATTTTGCTACATCTATTCTGTAAACTCCCATACATGTCAACCCCTACGTTTTTCCGTATTTAAAACAGATTTTGAGCATTTGAAATGAGTGCGGGCATACTGGTAAAATGGTACGGAAATTGCACTTCTTACCAATAAATTTTTTTCATGAAAAACATTGCAAAGCATACATGTCAACTTCCTCGGATTGCCGGTAAATTTGAAGGATTCCCCCCAAGCACGCAGATTACGGATTTCCAGATAAAGTTCTACATATTTTTAATCCCAGCCACAAAGTGTAGGTGGTTAAATCAACCGTGAAGCATAGCTGGTATTGGAATAATAAATTCTGTCCATCCGAGTTAACACAGTAACATTGAAACCGTTTTAGATTCAACCTTAAGACATTGCATGTCACTACCTGGGATAAAAATGAAACTTTGAGTTCGAAGATGGGTATGATAGATGCAATAGATTATGTTTATCATAATTATAGGTTAATCAAGCCCTACTTCATGCAGTCGCCCCGCTGTCATCGCGGCTGGTTCAATTCCAGATGGTCTCTAGTTATGAAAAAACTTATTATTATAAGTTATTAATTATTAGAAGCTATTAATTTTGACATTGATGAATAGCGTGTTAACAGGGAATTTCATGACGTGTTAAGACGCAGAAATTTGACGTCTTAATGCGGACATCGAATATACATTTTGGACCTAATGGCGTTCCATAGCGCAGCGCTATCCGGGTGGACACAGGCCCCCAGAACCAGGGCTGTGTCCGTAATCATTCACTTCTTACTATATAGTGCACTATATAGTGGGTTCACCATTTTGTCTTGCTGTCCAAATTGTTAGTAAGAATTACTATCCCCTATATAGTCAACCCATCACATCCCACAACTGATGGTGACCAACTGATGGTGACTAACCCAGCAATACGTTCCATCATGCATTGCACACAAACCGAAGAGAAGCAAGATGACGTTATTAACAGCACTGACCAAACGAGCCGGGTAGTGTCCAAAAGTGTTTATTCCTTCTGCCCATGAACTCACTATATAATCACCTACATAGAAGTCCCCTTGTTGTGAGTAGGGAATAGCGAATGAGTGAGTGATTTCGGACGCAGCCAAGGGCTGAGACGTACATCAACATGGACATAGCGGTCAAAGCTTTTGTTGCAAATCACATGATGCCTTGGGGTCAAAAAGAAATTTCTTCATAGGGAACAGTTGAAAAAGTCACACTGGTAAATCCGTGAATAAATTTTATGACAAACACATGATCAATATATAATCTGTTGATTTCTATCTTTTAAATTATTGGTGCCTTTTCTCATAGCAGGGACAAAAAAATTTATTTTTATTGAGGCTATGTGAACATCGAGAGGACCTTGTCTCGAAGTGCATTCTCTTTAGTAGCACAGCTGCGGATGTGAGTAGTAAAGTGTGGTGCATTGAAGTCTTACAAACTGTCGACTAACATTATTGCCCAGTCCGGAAAAGTGAGCAGGCGTAAGGATATGAGTGTTTTCATTTTCTGTTTTGGATGAATGGCTTTGTTATGCAGCGACTCAATTGCAACTCCTAGCCTTTATGTAACATCACAGAATATACAGAAAGCTAGCTAAGGCTGTTTTTGGTTAACTAACAATAGTTAACTGGCATGTTTATGATTACTATTGCATGTGACATCCAATAATCGTGCATGTAGCGAATGCTTACTTTGCCTTTTTATATTAAAGTATACTAGGTGTACCTAAACGGAGTTGTATATTTCCATGACTTTGAATATTTTACACCAACTGACGTACAGTACTATGTTTTGCTGCGTCATGTATTATGTGCCAGCTATGTAGCTAGCTAAGTAGCATTGACTACGTCCAAATGTATGCATATTCAGCACGGTGAAAATTCAGCCCAAAAATTGCATAGCTAATCATTTGTTTACCATTTTATAGTAATATGACCTTCCGTGCCGAGGCTTCGACGCGTGTGCCGAGTAATACGGGAAGTATTTTGTGAAGCGCGTATCGAGGCTTGTATTGATGACGTACGTGATGACGTCCAAAGCATCGCCAGCCAGCCGTACCTCATAACCGATTCGGGAAGTGGTTTCCAATTTGGCGAGCGATTCGAAATATATAGGACAATAAAATGCAATGGAGATCCCTCACATTTTGTGGATTCTGACCGTTTGCTATTTGGATTGTGCATTGACCATTGAAAACCTTTGCTTGTTTGAGATGGAGCCGGCGAGAAAGAGAGGGATTTGCCCAGTGTGAGAACATTTTGATCTTATTTCTCCCAACAAGGTATGTACATAGCGATTTCTAAAGATGCATTTTCCCCAAATAATATTGTGCAATGCAACTTATCTTCTGCTCTCTTCTTTCGTGCAAGGTGAAGCGTCTGTTGTGTGCCAAGGAGTTGGGATGCAACAACAACACTTCATCCATGCTAGGTGTAACAGAGTTGAAAATAACCTAACTTGGATTAAGTGAATTCTATCAAAATTATTATTATAGCATGACACGCTAATGTTTTTCCAATCATTTTTAATGTTTTATACGTGTGTAGAACAGTTCCTGAAACCGTACCACATTCACTACAAATGCAACCATGAGGCTCCCTCGGCTTTACGTCTGCGTAACTCTTATTTTGAGACTATGTTTTGGGTTTTCGCGATATTCGTGCTCAGAACTACTTTGACTCTGTTGGAGGTAAGCATGAATTGAAAGCGCTCCGCGAACAAGTTCGATATTTTAATAAATTAACATGTTTTTTTCTAAAGGTAGTAATTAAATAAGTTGCTACGCAAGTTATGCTTACTGATACCCTCGAAATGTAAGGCTGTAAAGCAGTTTGCAAGAGTTTTAACCGAGATATAGCATAATTTGGCGCTGACCAGAAATGTTTGCAAAGCCATTGTCCTGATTTTGATTTTACGTTACTATAGACCTGTGAATGCAGACACGACCGCTGGAAACTCATGAAATGCGTGTTTTATTGTGAATGCAGGTACGTAGTCAATGCATATTGCAAATGTTAACAAACTTACTGTTGTGAATGTTGAAGAAGTATAAAAAAAGGGTTATGTTTAAAACTATACGATCACCCAGTGCGCCATTGCGACTACGTCTGCCATTTTGTTTTGCATATTTCCTAGCCAAGGTTTAATTGAACGAAGATAAATGAGCTATGCATTTCGAATTGTATGCATTTGTAAGTGCGCTATGCAATGCATGAACATTGTTAGCAAATACAATGTTAGCTAGCCATGTAAAACGCGTCGCAGAACTACTTTGACTCTGTTGGAGACTTGTGAATGCAGATGCGACCGCTGGAAACTCATGAAATGTTTTATTGTGAATGCAGCAAAAGCGGTCAGAAATAAACGCACTGTGAATTCCCCAGTCTACTGTCTGAATCACCACACACCAGCACGAGAGAGGGCCGTCAGACCAGCGCTGTAATTATTGGAGTCGTCACGCTGAGTCGGGAGGGTTATACTGGAGCCGTGACGATTACACTGATAGCCAAGTCGGCCACACGAATGCTGTGAAATAATCAAAGTCGGTTACATAAGGCATTACAGGGCTTTGCATGAGAATAAGGATAACATCAAAGGTGAACCAAGACCAGGTGAGCCATCTGAAAATGCAATGATAATATATCATGCAGTAATAGGATTAAATGATATAACAATATTTTACTCTGAGTTTGGTTAATGATACAACTGTAATTAAGTAATAATGTGTGTGATATTTACATTATTGCCTTTTCAACGAAGTTGGGGCGGAGGTTATGTTTTCACCCCTGTTTGTTTGTCTGTTTGTCTGTTTGTGAACAACATAACTCAAAAAGTAATGCACGGATTTGTCTGAAATTTTGTGGGTGGATTGCTATTACATCAAGGATGGGCCCTATTGATTTTGACCGCGATCAGTGAAACAATATGGCCGCCACGGCAGCTGTCTTGAAATCCTATCACACGTGATAACTCAACTTTGCTCCCACTCATGCACATTTGGATTGTGCTGCCTTGGCGGAGGTTTGCACTCTACGAATGCCCTCTAGTTTCTGCTTTGTTTTCATTTTTGCTCCCTTCAGCAGAAAGAAATGAGATAGATGAAGCCTTGGTTAGCATGGTGATAGAGCACACCCAGCCATTTAGCATTGTGGAGGATCAAAGATTCAGAAAATTTGTGAAAGCATTAAACCTACCTATGTCCTCCCCACAAGGATGGTGTGTCATAGAAAGTAAAATGGTGCTCCTTCTCTCATGTGCAAATTTTGTGTTTAAACTCTTTTTTTTCCTTTAGGCTCTGAAAGCCATGGTGGAGGCCAAGTACAAGGATATGAAGGAGAAGGCCAAAGCCTGCATTGAGAAGACTGCTGCAGTGAGTCTGACCTCTGATATGTGGACATCAATCAATACAGAGGCATATCTCGCTGTCACCTGCCATTTTGTAGATGACAGCAACTCCCTGAATTCAGTTGTTTTAGGCGTGCAGCACTTTCCACAGGCAGATACCGCGTAAAATGTTGCACGAGTTAAAGCCTCACTCATAGAGGAATGGGCCATAACACACAAAGTTACATGTCTTGTAACTGATGGGGCTGCAAACTTGGGTGCTTGTGCGAGGGAGCTCCAGCTTCATCATACCATATGTGTAGTACATACACTGAACCTGATAGTGAAGAAGGCCCTTGACCAGACCCCTGTGCTCTCTGACATCTGGGCTAAGTCGAGGGAGGCGGTAGGATATTTCAGGAGCCGTACCACTGCAAAGGTAAGTTCTGTGGCTTCATTACAGTTTCTGTGACAATTTAATTAATTATTATTATTATTTTTTTTTTTTTTAAGGAGAGGTTTGCAGTGGTACAGGAACAAATGGGGAGGCCCAAGCTCAAGATGATAAAAGAGGCTGAAACACGCTGGAACAGTACATACCACATGCAGCAAAGACTGTTTGATCTAAGAGAGCCAGTGGGGGCAGCCTTGGCCAGCCTGAGTACTGAGCACTCCTCTCTTACCTCCGAGGAGTATGGCACTATTGCTGGGTGTCTGCAGGTTTTAACTCCATTTAACCATGCAACTGTGGAGCTCTCTGAAGAGAAAGGATTGTCTGGGTCAAAGGTTATACCTTTATTCTCCATGCTGGATCATTCTGTGGAAGTAGAAATGGCAAAACCACCATCCTCTGCAAATTCATTGGCAGAACAATTTAGGAGGCTCGTACAAGAGAGGCTACATGTGCTGCAGTCGATGAGCATCATGTCTCTAGCGACACTGCTGGACCCAAGATTCGAGAACATTGGGTTTTCTATCCAAACAAAAGCAAGTGAGGCAGTAAGAAGACTCACATTGGAATGTGTTGGTGTAATAAGAACCACCACCACCTCCTCCTCCTCTTCCTCCTTACCACGCTATAACCATCAACTTCACAAGCTGTTGAGCCTGTTATCCTAGGTAATATTTTTTATTGCGTTTGAATTGCATCTCTATGAACTACTTCACTCACTCACAGCCTCTGTTTATTTCTTTGGTAACCAACTGTGGTGTCACCTGGATGACAATGTAATGCAGTCACAAAGACAGAACATGACTGCTGATGCAAACATTGAAGTCCAGCGATACACGATGGAGCCAAACATTGGAAGGCTGGAGGGCCCCCTCAAGTATTGGGAGAGACAAAAATTTGCGTTCCCCAATGTACAAAAGCTGGCAATGGAATTCCTGAGTAATCCTTCCTCATCTGTACCATGTGAAAGACTCTTTTCCAACGCAGGCCAAATATTGCCCAAAAAAAGAAATCACCTGAGCCCCAATACTGTGGAAAAACTGTTGTTCTTAAACAAAAACAAATAAAGTCTCACCTCAAGCACATTACTGCCCATACCCCAAAGTTACAAAAGCACAATCACTGCCCATACCTCAAGTTACACATGCACATTTACTGCCCTCAACCCAGTTTAATTAATCATTTCCACTTTCCATAATGCCAACATTTTTTTTCAAGTAATTATTTAATGCTCAGCAAAATAGACACAATATGTTAATGTAAGTGCACTGCATATTTCTTGACCTGACTGTCAAAATTCCACTCACTTCAAACTGGCAGTGCCATCTGTGATATTTTTGCCTGTTTTACACTCTTTGTCCAGTAGATGACTTGGTGAGCAAATGAAGCCTCAAGAAGCTGCATGCATTAGTGACCCACTTTGATAGAAAGCTTCAATGCTCCATGAAGCTTCATCCCGCCATCACAACTTAATTGGTTCCTGAGGCAGTACAGCACTGGCTATTACAGGTCGTTGCTCTTCTCCCTTGAGATTTCCGAGTGGAATGATAAAAATGTGGATAAAAGATTTTGGTCAAGATTTTCACGGAGTGGAGCGAAATCGAAGATTATTGAAATGGGCTTATGTAACGTAGGAAGTTGCGTGGCAATTTTCACTGTCCTGAATGAGGCTTTGAGGTTTTTTGTTTACATATTTGCAGTTTGTTTTAAGCTTTAACAAATATTTTAATTGAAAAATTTATGTATTTTAAAAGATTTTATGGATATTTACAGAAAGTAATTCAGGTGTATATCCTAAGGGGTTGACATATACGGCAAAGCCAAACAACGGAACCTCAATGCAGATGGAAGTGAGTTTGTTCGTTGGTCCCACCAGAAGGCCAGTTTCTCCCTTGACTGCAGTGTAAGGTACCGCAATAAATAACACAACACAACTCAACATAACATAACATAACATGAGTGGTGAGAACAGGCTGTTCAGCCCAACCAGGCTCACCATTTTCCTATTACTAAAGTGGACCTAAGACTTCAGATACTCAATGACTAAATGGTATCTAGCGCTAAATCAAGCCTGCTCTAGAAAATTCCCAAGGTATCTGCCTCAACAATATGGTCAGGCAAGTTATTCCACACTACAATTACTCTCTTCGTAAAAAAAAAAAAAAAAAAAAAAAAAAAATCCTAATATCAGTGCTAAATTTGCTCTTGGCCAACTTCCATTTGTGACCTCTAGTTCTACTAACCAAATTTAGCCTAAGTAATCCAGCATAATTCACTTTGTTAATCCCTTTAACATATTTAAAGACCTCAATCAGATCACCCCTAAGTCTCCTTTTCCTAAGACTGAAAAGATTAAGGATCTTCAGCCTCTTATCATAGTTCTCATCTTTTGTACCTGGAATTAACTTTGTCACTCTTCTCTGAACTTTTTCTAGAGCCTCTATATCTATTAAAGTATGGTCCCCAGAACTGCACACAATACTCAAGATGTGGTCTGATGAATGTGTTGTACAAGAGAAGTATAACCTCCTTGGATTTATGCTGAATACTTCTGGTGAGATATCCCAGCATCCTGTTGTAACTGCTACGGCACAATGGCTAGAAACTTGTAAGGGTTTGGTCAACAATCACTCCCATATATTTTTCATGGGGAGCACTTTCCCGTTTTAAACCTCCCATGAAGTAATGTAATGTTTTTATTACCTACATGTAGAACTTTGCATTTAGCTACATTAAATTTCATTTACCACATTTCTGCCAAATTCTGAATTCTATCCAAATCATCCTGAATCACTTTTGTGGACACTAAACTGTTCGCCAAACCTCCCAATTTAGTATCATCCGCACATTTAACCAATTTGCTCTCAATATTCCTATCAATGTCATTAATGTAGATGAGGAAGAGCAGGGATTCCAACACTGATCCCTGAGGGACTCCACTTCCCGCAATGCCTAGCTCAGATGAGATCCCACTGACCTGAACTCTGTGTCCTGTCCTGTAACCAATTCTAAATCCACTCCAGAATACCTCCTGTAATTCCAATGGACCTCATTTTAAAAATTAGTCTCTCGTGCATATCAAATGCTTTCTGAGAATCCAAGTTTATGATGCCATAAGCCCTGCTCTGATCATGAGTCTTGGTGGAATCCTCAAAGAATTCCAAAAGGTTTGTCAGGCATGACCTTCCCTTACCGAAACCATCTTGGCTATTCTTCGAGATATTACTATGTTCAAGACATAATTCCCGCTCGTCCTTTATGATAGATTCCACTATTTTGCATGCAATGCAAGTCAAACTGACTAGCCTTTAATTTCCTGGGTCAGTATGGTCCCCTTTCTTATATATTGGTATTATATGGCCCTGCTTCCAATAATTTGGAATTTCTCCAGTTTCTAAAGACCGCCTGAAAATAACTGAGAGTGGTTTGGAGATGATCTCACTATCTTCCCTGAGCACTCTAGGGTATAATAATCAGGGCCTGCTACTTATCTGTCTTTAGTTCATGCAACTTGTCTAACACTTCATTATCCCAAACCTCAATTTCTGCTAAATAATTTTTAGCAATGGTAATGCCCTCTAGCCCAATAAAAGTCTGCTCCAAGGTAAAATTCTCAATACAGTAACTATTTAAGGTATCAGCAATATCGTTACTCTCATACAGCAGTGACCCATCTTTATTCTTTATTCACTTAATCTCCTTTTTGACTCTCCTTTTCCTACTACAGAACTGAAAAAAGCGCTGAGGATTAGTTTTTGTCCCTTCCGCAATTTGCCTTTCATACAGTCTTCTAGCACTCCTCAGTTCTTTTTTGACTATCACCCTCATTTTACAGTATTCAGCCTTAGTATTCTCATTACTGTCCTTTATGTACATCTTATGTACATTAAGATTTCTCTTTTCCCTCAAACTCTTACAAATATCTGTGGTCATCCAGAGGATTCTGCTTTTTAAACTTAGTTTTGTACACCGTTGGAATGAATTTGCATTGTGCATCAAGTAAAATCCCCTTGAATCTACCTCACATCTCATTTTCAGACTTACAATCAAGGAGTGTCTTCCAATTTATTTCGCTAAGATATGAGCACATTCTGTCAAAGTTTGCTCACCTAAAATTGAAAATTTTAGTTTTCAAAGATAACTTTTTGACTTGCCATGAAACATCAAAACTAACAGTAGAATGATCACTAGTCCCGAGTGGCTCCATTACCTCTACATTGAAAATTCTATCAGGGTCATTACAGAGCGCTAGATCTAAAATCGCTTTCTCTCTCATAGGTTTATTTACATACTGCACCAAAAAATTGTTGTTCATAACATCAAGAAATTCTTCCCTGTCCTTTCACCATTCCCCAATCGATACCCACCCTACCCCACCCTGCCATCTATGTGGGGGACTTTAACAGCCACCACCCTGACTGGGGATACCCAGCAGTGGATAGTTACAGTGAGGTACTTTCAGATTGGGCATCTAGAAATGACCTCGTTCTGATACACGATTCCAAACAAAGAGGAACATTCCACTCAGCCAGGTGGAATAAGGACTATTCTCCCGACCTGTGCTGGGTCAGCTCTTTGAATGGAACCCCCTATCTTGCACAGATCCTCATTCTTGACGATTTTCCACACAGTCAACACCGGCCCTCACTCATACACGTTGGCCTACAGCTCCCAGTCATAAACGGCCCAAGGAAGACGCGCTGGAACTTCTGCAAAGCCAACTGGAAGAAATACAGTGAAACCTTGGACCGGAGTATTGTCACCATCCCACTCCACACCATCACTGTAGATGAAGCATACAACTGCTTCTGCAGCGCCATCTACAAGGCTGCCCATGCAGCAATCCCACGAGGCTACCGACCCCTCTACGTCCCATGCCTGGACGAAGAAAGTCCTGCCCTCCTACAAGCCTACAAAACATCAGGGGACCCTGAGATGGCAGACTACCTCACTGAATTGCTAACTACAGCCCAGCGAAAAAAAGTGGGAGGAGACAGTAGCTGACATGAATTTCACCCACTCCAGCAGGAAATGTTGGAGTCTCATTCGCCGTCTAGGAGCTGCACAGAAGCCTCCTACCCAAAGCCGATCATCTGTCACACCTAACCAAGTTGCATCCCACCTACTGTCTATCGCAAAAGCAACTCAAGACAAATACACTAATAGAGCAGTTACAGCAGAGCTAAAGTTACATCGAAGAATGGTCGAAGAGGAAACAAACCCTCAGCCTTTTGAGGTTGCTGAACTGGAGAAAGTCCTGCAGGGCCTGAAATGTGGAAAGGCAGCAGGATATGACAGCATTTCTCCAGAGTTCATGAAACATCTGGGCCCCCAAGCTCTAACCTGGCTGACCCAATTCTACACCAAGATCATACAGACAAACCTGATACCAAAGAAATGGTGAACAGCAAAAGTTATTACCATATTAAAACCTGGCAAAGACCATAAAATACAAGCAAGCTGCTACCCAATCTCTCTACTCTGGGTTCCCTACAAAATCCTGGAACGGCTTATACTTCAGCATATATCCCCAGGAGTCAAGGATATTCTCTATGTGGATCAGGCAGGTTTCCGCAAGGACCGCAGCACAGGAGAACAAGCACTGGCCCTAACCACCTTCATCGAAAATGGTTTCGAGAGCAGACTTAAGACAGGGACTGTGTTTCTCGACCTCACAGCTGCCTATGATACGGTCTGGCACAAAGGCCTCCTACTGAAACTCACAAAGGCGCTCCCTGCCTGGCCAACAGAACCATCAAAACTCTGCTGACCAACCGGAAGTTCAGAGTTCACCTTGGACAGAATATGAGCGCCTGGAGAATGCAGACAAATGGGCTCCCACAAGGCTCAGTTCTAGCCCCAACACTGTTTAACCCCTACATGAACGATCTACCCATCACCAAATCCCGCAAATTCATCTACGCAGATGACATCTGTCTGGCATTCCAAGCACCAGGCTTCAATCACCTGGAACGGGTGCGCACTGAGGCCTTTACTAAACTGGACCAGTACTGCAAAACTTGGCATCTAAAACCAAGCCCAGCAAAAACTATTTCCAGTGTATTCCATCTCCACAATGCGGAAGCTGCTAGAGAATTAAACATCAATCTGAGCGGGCTTAAACTTAAGCATGCCCTAATCCAACCTACCTTGGAGTAACCCTTGACAGGACCCTATAATTCAAAGAACACATAAAAGGGACAGCAGCTAAGGTGAAGTCCAGAAACAACTTGCTCTGCAAGCTTACTGGTGCAAAATGGGGCGTGTCAACCTCCACACTATGCACCTCAGCTTTGGCCCTTGCATATTCTGCTGCAGAATATCGTGCCCCTGTATGGTCCAGGTCATCCCATACACATCTGGTGGACACTCAGCTCAACACAACCATGAGAATCATAACCGGGACAATCCGCTCGACACCACTCCCCTGGCTCCCTGTCCTACCAAACATTGCACCTCCACATATCCGGCGAGTAGCATTTACTCAAAGGATGCTTCAAATGGCCAAAGACTCCGCCCATCTACCAATTCATGCAGACATCTTCAACCCACCCACTGCTCGACTCCCATCCACATGCCCCATCTGGAAGAACACCCCACCAGCTGACTTCACCATCCAATCAGCTTGGGAGAAGGAATGAGCATCCAAGGAGGTCCCCAATAGACGTTTGGTGTCAGACCCTACCCAACAGGTCCCTGGTCAACCCTAAATAGATTCAGGACTGGACATGGCCCGTGCTTGGCCAGCCTTCACAAATGTGGCAGTAGCCCTAGCCCACTGTGTGCTTGTGGAGAGGAGCAGACAATGGAGCACATCATTGAAGCTTTCCCTCTCCAGAGACTGAAAGGACTAGACACCCTCCATACAGCAGACCAGGAGGCAACTGCTTGGCTGAAGGACTTAGCATTCGCTAAATAATAAAAATCGATACCAGGATAATTGAAGTCCCCCATGATAATAGTCCCTCCTCCTCTAAAAGCTTGCCCAATCCTCTTAAAGAGCATTTCATTAACAATACTGACCGAAGCTGGTGGTCTATAGCACACTCCTATGTTTAGACCAGGGCCATTCAACCTTGTCCAGAAAGGGCCGGTGTGGGTGCAGGCTTTCATCCAACCAAGCACTTACACACCTGTTACTGTTATCAACCCCAAGAGTCTTTGCTAATGAGCTTGAATAGTAGTATCAGGTGTGTAAGTGCTTGGTTGGAATGAAAGCCTGCACCCACCCCGACCCTCGCAGGATAATGTTGAGTAGCCCTGGTTTAGATCTGTCTCTGTCACGCCATCAGCAGTTTTCTAGTCCTTGTCAGCTCTCTGTAGATTCCACCCGGCATTTTGTATCATGCCCTCAGTTTTTAGTCTGTATCAGTTTCTTTGAATGTTTTTAGTTTCAGCCCATTCTCTGTTCATACTAGGTCATTTTTTTCTATCCATACATCAATGTGTTATTTTATGTACTTTGTTGTTGCTAGATTCAGTTCTATGTACTTATTATTTTCATTATTTTTATGTTTATTGTTTCATTGCATGCCTACACATAACCATGCTCCCGTAGTTCTTCCCAGTAATTTCTCTGATGTTCTCCACCTGTGCATTGTTACCCTCTGTGTGTTCATAGAGCCCCCTGTGCAGCTAGACTTTGCTAGGTCATCAAAGATTCCACTCTTTCAATCCCGCAGTCCCTCTCGTGTTATCTCCTCGTGTGTTACCTCTTTTCGTCGACCACCGATTTTTGCATTGCCCATGATTTTCTCTATTGCCTATGTTCTGACCCATTTTTGTCTTCTGGTTCACGATCTTGGATTGGCTTGGACTGATTTTCTGGCACAGATTGGACTGTGTTCTGGATTTTTTAATTCTAGTTTTCTCCCTGGTACTTTTGCTTTGCTGGCTGATCTCCTCTGCATTTTTGACCTCTGGTTCTGCTCCCTGGATTTTGAGATCTGTCTAGCCCTTATGTACGGTCACATCACAGACTGATATTTTTGGTTATTGACCCCTTGCCTGGAATTACTTATCCTGAATTTGCCTGTCAATTTAAGTCTGTCAAACTCTGGAGTGGATTGCAATTAGTTCCTTGTTTTGAGTCTTCCTGAACCCCTCACAGACCTGACAGTATAGATACCTTCAAGAAGGGGCAAGAAGTGTTCGATTTCAGGAATTTCCTGCACATTAATGTTTTCGTTCTCATATAGTGCTACACCCTCTCCTCTCCTATTGGATCTATCCTTCCTTAAGATCTTATAACCTTCTACATTATATTTATCCCCATCCCCTTCACAAAGCCATGACTCTGTAATCCCAGCTATGTCATAGCCCTCACTAATCATAACAGCCTCATGTTCCGAGAATTTATTTTTTATGCTTCTTGCATTTAAATAAAAACATTTCAGGCTATTACGACTGCACTTACCATCCAGTTCCCCAGCTGCTCCAAGCCCTTTACTACACTTTGTTGCTTTAGAAAGATGTAATTAATAGTGTGTGTAGCACTGTCAGCTTCCATCAGGGCGGTCTGCATTTCCCTGTTCATAACACTCTCTAATCTCCTTGCCCCCCAAGTCTCTAGTTTAAATAACCATGTGCTGCCCTCAACATACACTGAGCCAATGCAAAGGTACCCCTCCATTTTTTAATCATATTTCAAGCTTTCATATACTGAGTTGCAGCCTTTTAGTTTCAAAATATTTTGAGATATTCATCCCATCAAAGTTAGGTTCCGTTATGGTGTCCTTCCCACAGACAATAGCCTGGTTTACCTGCTGACTTTTTTTCATTCTGATTGAAATCATTCTGATTGAAGATTTCATGTCAACTGTTCACATGTGACGCGATCTATTCCGATTTGGTGTTAATATGCGCCACCGCTTTTAATCAGAACAGATGTTTTCCAGCTGTGTGACATGCGCAGATTGATGAAAAAAGTATCCACTTTCGTTGTTGTGCTGTTTAGGCTTATATTAGCCGGTCTTCAGAGTTTTCCAGTGGTTCGAATTCGTTCGACGTTTCAGTTTATCCCGGCTTTGTTGAGTTTTTTGTGGACTTTTTTTAAACAGTTCACTAGCTATTTCTTGTTTTCCTTCCGTCTTAGCGTGCGATAATTTTCATTTCATTGAGTTTGTATTAAAAACAAACACTCTGCCGTAGTCCACAGTTTGGCGTGCTGTGCTTGGAAGCCACCAACACCATATCTGCAAGTGAAGAAACGTCGCTGTGCATTTACGTCAAGACGAAGCATGCGCAGACAGAACGCAGCCAGACAACTTTCCGTTTCTCCGTTTACATGATAAAATTTTACTTTTAATCGGTTTGGGAAAAAGAATATTCTACCCCTCTGCAACAGAATGAAATTCCGTTCGGTTTCGGCCTACTTTTTCTGAATGAGGCGTTCATATGGAGCATTTTTATTCGGTTTGGGCCTCTAAACCGATTCTAATCGGAATATTTGGCTCCATGTAAACCCAGCTAATGATTGACCTCATAACTGAAGACCCCCCTCAATGAGTCGCCTAACATAGTATATTTATTTTGACCCCAATAGAGCAGAGGACATGTAGGCTTAATGTTAATACAATAGACTGGGGGTGCCGTTTCACTTGCATTTGGATATTGCCAACTATACAGCTGGTTAAGTCTTTGAAAATAAAATGTCAAATGCCATTTTCATTTTCAAACTGTGATTAAACTACATATAAATTTGATTTAATGTTAAATGACAACATTTTCATCTCGTCATAGAACGTCAATATGAGTAAGCTATATGTGAAAATAAAAATGCAAATCGGATGATTGTGTTTTCATTTTTTTTTTTTTTACTCAAGCAGCACATGCATATGAGAATTATAATGCTGTGGTGGAATTACGCTTTTGTTTTTCAGTTTAAATCATCATTTTAATATAGTCCTCAATTGGCTTCCATTCCATGACTTTCATTTGGATACTTTGAATAGCTTATTCAATGACTCTAAAGCCCATTCATGTTAATAATGCAACATAGAACCATAAGTGGTGATTATGGAGTCCAAGCAAAATGAAGCAGTTATAAATACTGAAGCACTGAAGACACACATTGTTTGACTTTTTAAATCAATTTTCAGTTCATGGCTCATAATTATGCATGGTCTTCCTCACCCTGCATGTGTCATCTTGATTGGTCATTGACATGCCTTAGAAATAGTACCTGTTGCCTGACTGACTAATAGTGGCCATGAATTCAAAGATTTCTTTGCTCACTGAAATGATTAATTAATCCTTTATTCAGAGATGCTTAATGCACAATAAGAACCATTTGCGTAAATGGTTGAAAAGAACTAGGTAATTTTACATTTTTTTCGTCCCACAATGCCACCTACTGGCCAATTTTAAACAGATTTTGTACACTGCAGTGCCTTGTCCTATAGATGTAAATTCCTATGTTTTCTGATGATAAAGCATTGCTATCAGGAGTAACACTTTCATATCTCAATAGAAGCCCAGTGAGTATCGGGGCTAATATTTTTTGAGCTATCACTTTGTTCTTAAATGTTTTTAAGGTAACCTTCACCATGAAGCATGCAGAATTTCAAGTGCATTGGCCAATTTGATCAGCAGTTATGACTATTTGGTTGCTGTAGCGCCCCCTATTGACGGATTTACACTGAATTTGAAAGAGCGTGGCCTGGAGATAGTACATGTCAAGTTTATTGAGGATTGAACATTGCTTTAAGGAGTTGCAGCTCATATCACTGTAGCTCACACCTTTAAATTTAATTGGCTTACTGTAGCCACACCTTTTAACATAGCAAAATTCTTTATGCTGGGACTTTAGATCTTGGTCTGAAGATGCGGTCTCCAAAATTTTGTGCGAATTAATCTCATTCTTTAAGAGGAGATAGAAATTAAAGATTTCACACAGAATTCAAAATGGTGGAAACTTTTCAAATACAAATATGGGTGTGGCTTACATGGATTAATTTGTATGTATTCACAGAAGCCAGGAGAAAAAAATTTAGTTTCCATGACCGACACATCAAAAGTTATAGCCCAAAACGTGTTGTACTTCTCTATAGCACCACCATTTGGCCAATCAAAGTAATTTTAATGAAGATTACTCTTTTACACATCCTTGACTAGACAATAAAGTTTCATGATGATAGGTTGCAGCTAAAGTGAGTATAAGGGCTACTGAAATTTGATTGGCTGATGTTGGCCATGTTGTTTCAGCAAGCGTTTTGTTCTCATTCATTTTAATAGCAACTCATTTCGGCTATTGAAGCTTGCAAAATTTCAGGTTCATCAGACAATTGAATTAGGAGTTATGACTATTTGTTAGCTATAGCGCCACCTATTGGCGGATTTACACCAAATTCGGTGTGTTTGAGTCTCATGGTCTGTGGATGGCAGATCTTGAGTTTTGCGAGGATTTGACCATGGATTCAGGATTTACAGCTCATTCTATCAGAGGCCAAGCCCTCATATTTCATGGGTTTACAGTGGCTACACCAGGGCTGCCCAACCCTGTTCCTGGAGAGCTACCATCCTGAAGGTTATCACTCCAACCAAAGCAAACCACACCTGCTTTCCCAGTTACAGATCTTGACGAGCTGCTAATCAGGTGTGTTGAATTAGGGTTGGAGCAGAAACCTACAGGATGGTAGTTCTCCAAGAACAGGGTTGGGCAGCCCTGGGCTACACCCTTTAACTTAGCAAAATTCTTTATGCTGAGATTGTAGATCTTGGTCTGAAGTTGCTGTTTACTAAATTTTGTGCAAATTCATTGCGCCATCTAGGAGCAGATAAAAATTAAAGGTTTTACAAACAATTCAAAATGGCGGAAAATTTGCAATACACAAAGTGGTGTGGTTTATATGGATTGATTGGTCCACAGAATCTAGCAAAAAAGAATTTTTTTTCTATGACTTACGGATCAGAAAATATGTTATACATCTCTATAGCACCATCATACGGCCAGTTGGGGTAGTTTTTCTTACCTGAGTAGTGGGTGACCATAGGAACCTATCTGTCAATTTGGTACGTCTGTCATTTATACTTTTGCTGCGCAAACACTTTTACAGAGGAAATAATAATAACTAGAAAAGGCTAAATTTTCTGAAGAAAATTTGTGTGCTTGCTTCAGTGTGAATACTTGATTGAAATGCCCCCCCCAACTCGCAGAAAAAAAAACACATTTATGAACATTTTTCTGTAATTCCATGACATTGGATGAAATACGTAGAGAGAATGGAATTAGCCATTATGCTGCTTGTGGTTAACGTTAGTTATTATGTGTTGCTAACTTTACCTAGCTAGCTAGATTTCTAGCCTAATTTGTTGTCCTTAAACACTCAATATATTGTGTAATTTATCACGGATAATCCAGTAAAATGCTATACTGTACGTGTTAATAAGATTCACATATGCTGACATGACACAATGTAATTATTTAAACGTTGTACCTTCAGAAAGTGCATCATGATGAGTCTACTCCGGTTCAACACAGCTGTAAAAAAAAAAAAAAAAAAAGGTCAATTGCAATCAATGAAGTTGACACATCTCTCTCTCTCACTATGGCTCGGTGCGTATCTAGGCCTGAGAAATTAGCTTTATGGGGGAACAAACATGGCAAGCTACATTGACAGACTGCTGCATTTGTTGTTGCCTATAGCTTATTGTCAGTATCTCCGCCAGTCCCAAACTGTACAACGCTGACCTGCCCAAGCAGTGAAAGGATACTTTTTGCAGCTCTCTGCTCATTGTTGTGCACTGTGAGTTCCCTAGCTAACTAGCTAATAATAGCAAGCTGCGAGATATGGTTAACACATGTTGTCATATTATTCACCGCTCCCTATTTATTTCTGAGCTGTTATTAGCTAGCTAGCAAACACACAGTGCACAGAATTTGTAGCCTGGAATCCATCCATATTAAGCTTTAATCACTCCCAACAGTCACTCGCTGATATAGTCTGGCCTCAGTCGGTAGGCCAGCGTTTAGCTCTTACGTCACTAATGAACTGGATATATACTCAGCGCCATTAAAAACGCACAGGTGAGGTATGTACTGTATTTGCGGCAAATTGAAGAATCGATTGATTTTTATTGCTTTTCCAGTGAGGCATGAGAGGAAATAAAGAAAAGCGCGTGGTATTGTAATCCTGGCATGCACCACGAACACGCTCCAAGCACATCAGTAATAACAAACATTGAGCTGTTCGTGATGTGTACAGTGACACTTGACTTGTTTTTTTTGGTGTGGTCAATAGCCTACATAAAGCCAACAAAAAAAACGAAAATGCTACTGCATCAAGAAAATGGAACGGCTTGTGACACAGGAGAGAGAAAAAGAGCCTTTGGCATGTTACGGGCAGATCTCAGCCGCCGAGAGGTGGTGCGTCATTTGCACTGTCACCGTTCAACAATCAGTCGGCTGTCTATCCGAGAATGGAACACAGGCACTGTCACTGACCGACCCCGCTCAGGGCAGCCCCAAGCGACGATGGCAGCTCAAGAGCTCCGCATCTGGTTACAGCCTGTACGTGACAGATTCCGGAATGCAACCAAAACTGATCATGAGATGAGGAGTCCGAGACGATTGAGGGTGAGCGCAAGTACCGTCTGATGCCGTCTATGTGAGCAACACATGCGCGCACACGGGCCCAACAGAAAACCCAGTTTTTGCCCATTTACGCAGGGCTGCCCTTACCGTGGTCGGTCAGCGACAGTCCCTGTTTTCCATTCTCAGACAGTAACAGGGAAATAAAGTACCAAAAAATTATACGGAGGTAGGTGCCCATAGTCAGAAGTGAAGAGTTCCTACTCCTGTTGATGGGCAAAAAATGGATTTTCTGTAGGGGCCGTGCACGCATGTTTTGCTCACGAGCGGCGCGCAAACGGTACTTTGCGCTCACCCTCGATTGTCTCGGACCCCTCATCTCATGATCAGTTTTGGTTGCTGTCCGGAATCTGTCACATACATGCTGTAACCAGATGTGGCGCTCTTGAGCTGCCATAGTCACTCGTGGCTGCCCTAAGCGGGGTCGGTCAGTGACAGTGCCTGTGTTCCATTCTCCGAGAGACAGCCGACTGATTATTGAGCTGTGACAGTGCAAATGACGCACCACCTCTCGGCGGCTGAGATCTGCCAGTAACATGCCAAAGGCTCTTTTTCTCTCTCCTGTGTCACAAGCCATTCCATTTTCTTGATGCAGTAGCATTTTTTGTTTTTTTTTTTTGTTGGCTTTATGTAGGCTATTAACCACACCAAAAAGAACAAGTCAATTGTCACTGTACACATCACTTAACAGCTCAATGTTTGTTATTACTGAAATGCTTGGCGTAGTGCACGGTGCGCCAGATTACAATACCACGCGCTTTTCTTTTTTTTCTCTCGTGCCTCACTGGAAAAGCAAAAAAAATCCATTGATTCTTCAATTTGCTGCAAATACAGTACATACCTCACCTGTGCGCTTTTAATGGCGCTGAGTATATAAATATTCATGTTTTCTGCTCTTGGCTGATTGGGTAACCTTTTGGCGAGAACCACCAATCGCGCAGCGCCATTTGCAGAATGAATGCTGACCGGGTTATCCGTCGCATCTTGTTGACAGAAGTGGTAGCTAAGTAGGCGAGCAATTAAACATTGAGATATACAAGTATCTATCTTATATCTGCATGTTGCGTGTATATTTCCTTTTACTTTGCTACATCAGGCATTTTACAACACAACTAACAGCTGTACTCAGCATTACGAATATGAGTTAGCTGGCCAGCTACGGCATTCATGAATGTTATTTGACATGAGCTTAAAAATTAGATTGTGGCTTGCTTGCGTTTACTCTTGGAGTGGTTATTAGGTTTTGAACAGGATAATGTTTGGCCATATTTGCATTTTGTTTATTTCAGTGGGATTCCCCAGTATAATACAGGATAAATTAAATAATACTCAAATTACGTAACGTATTTCACTGTAATTGGCATTAGCTATAGCTTGAAGGGCATGATTGCATCAGCTAGATTAAGCCTATGAAGCTGATATGTAATACGACAGTTGCTAATTTATTCCTTGCATGTCTACTTTCTTCGGAAAAGAGAAGATGGATAGCTTGTTCCTATTATTGCAACCTATTGCTGCACAACTTTTCGGCATTTTTAACGTGGATGGCCAATGCTTATTTTGCCGCTTTTCCCCGCTTGTTTAATATCTGATATCAATCCAGTACAAGATCGTAGCGGTGAAATATATTCCTTTTCCCTTTAAAATGATTAAAAATCGATGGCAATAAGAGTATCACTGAACGTATAAACACAAGCATTATTTCAGTTTGAAAGTTTAATTCGTAGTTTGCCGCAGTCCATACTGTATTTCTGTATTGCCAGATGTTATGTGACCGCTGCTGAGAGAGACACAGGTCTCGAACAAAGTTCATTTTCTCCTAATCTGTTGGTCTTAAAAATGCCATTGCAGTACCAGAATGTTTGGAAGATATGTGGCCTGTGAGAAATAAGTCCAGTATTTAATTCTGTGACAATGGGGCAAATAATCAGTGATAATCTGTGCTCACGTTCACTTCTCCCCATTGGAATCAATTCATTCAGGACCCGCCGCAAGTCTATCTAAAGGGGTGGGGCACCCTTGCGACTGTGAGCCAATCACAGATCTCGCATGGATTTTTTGTGAATATTTGAAAGTCAAACGATAGCCTACCGACTGAGGCCAGACATATGAGTCATTCCATGAAAATGGCACAATTTGAGTCCCTCTCACATCTTTAGGTGTATTTTATCTATCGGGTCACCAAAATTTATATTTAAACAGCTTTACATATACATTGAAATGTGCCCTTTAATACAGTGTAAAAAACGAGTTAAATTTTATCTTTTTATGAGAATTAATATAGTTTTTTCAGTTGACACCACCTCTTTTGTCATGTCCCCCATGGCCTCGATGAAAGTATACTTTGAAAATACCAAATAAAACTGTAAAAAAAAATCAATAAATTTTGATGTCAACCTAAACATCTATTTGTGCTCTTTTGCTGGTGAAGGTTTTTTTTTCAAAATTAATTGATAATTATTCATTAAAATCACATTATTTAGATCTTTACCTGAGTAACCCCTCAACCCCGTTACATGAATGATTCTTCCCCCATAAATACAATGGTATGATCCAAAATAGCATGAACTTCAGGAATTGACATCACTGAAGTCTTTTGGACAACAGGACAAGAGAAACAGGCAAGTTGCTCCCTTCTTTTCCTTTATTTTCGTCATTTATCTTGTGATATTGTGGTCGTCAAACTCAATGACTCAACACCATAACATGAAAAAAAGATAGAAAACTATTACTTCTGAAAAAGGTTTTTGTTATTTCAAGAATATATGCTAATTCTGAATCTCATGCATGCCATGTGCTCTCTCTCTCTGGTATTGACTACACAGATCAGTGGCCATTTCGTGCAAAAATCACAACCCCGTCACAATCAACCGAGTAACGTGTTTGATTGTAACGGGGTTGTGAGATTGTGACGGGGTTGTGATTTAAATACTTTGGTTGTCAAGTTATCCAATTATTTAAATGAGTTGTTATTATATTCAATCAACATTCTTATACCACATGCATGCTGAATGTGATCTACACTGAACAAAAATATAAACGCACGAACCAAAAATGCTGAGTTAAATTGATCTATAATGAAATATACCCACAAATGGTGTGCTGAATGATTTGTTTTGATCAATTCTGGTGACCCACTTCTCATTGACCACTCCCTGTGAGATTACTCACTCATTGAGTTGTTCCACCCCTGAGCTGCATAAAGCATGACATTGAGTTCGTCAGTCAGCGTGATCAATACACAGGCACTCCTTGCACCAGGGTCAATAAAAGGCCACCCCAAAATGTGCACTTTTGTCACAAGTCACAATGCCACAGATGTCACAAGTCATGAGGGAGCGTGCCATTGGCATGCTGAACGCTGGGATATCTGTGACAGCGGTGTCAACACACTAGAATGTGCATCATTCCACCATCAGCCGGTTGAGAAGTCGATTCAGAGAGACTGGCAGCACTGTGAATCGTCCACATGCCCGATGACCACGTGTGACCACGCCCACACAGGATCGGCACATGCGGTTCCAGCACCTCTGTGATCGGTTCCGCCCAGCCACCAGGACAGCTGACAAGACCGTCGGACTGCACAACAGGCGGTTATCAGCTCAGACTGTCCGAAACCGTCTGAGGGAGGCAGACCTCCGAGTCCGCCGACCACACCGAGGTCTCGACCTGACCGCCGTCCGTCGCTAGTACAGACTCGAATGGGCCAACAGTCACCTTCGCTGGACACTTGCATGGTGGAGGACGGTGTTATTCAGCAATGAATCGCGATTCCAACTGTACTGTGCTAATGGCAGACAACTCGTATGGCGACGTGTGGGCAAGCGTTACGCTGACACCAATGTCGTGTGTCGGGTGCCACATGGTGGTGCAAGAGTAAGGGTATGGGCAGGCATATGCCATGGGCAGCGTACCCGTCTGCATTTCATTGTGGGTAACTTGAACGGGCAGCGGTACCGCGACGAGATCCTGAGGCCCATAGTCGTACCGTTCGTGCGACTCCATCACGTGACATTCCAGCACGATAATGCCCGGCCACACACTGCCCGGATCTGCACAGAGTTTCTTGATGAGGAGGATGTCCCTGTTCTCAATTAGACAGCATGTTCACCCGATATGTCGCCAGTTGAACACCTTTGAAATGTTCTGGATCAGCGGGTCAGACAACGTGTTCCGGTTCCAGAAAACATGCGCCAGCTCCGAGTTGCGCTGCAGGAGGAATGGGACAACATTCCACAGGCCACTATTGACAATCTTGTGAACTCCATATGCCGGAGAAGTAACGCTTTACATGATGCCGATGGTGGACACACTCGTTACTGAGTGCTGTGAACTCTGCCCGCTGACCCCTGTTGGGTGCAGGCTGTGATAACTCATAAATTGTGTACAGTAAATTGTTAGTCATGTTTCTGTTGCTTGAGTATTAAGGCAAGAATAAAATAATAATTGTTTTGTTGAAATATTTCCCGATTGATAAAAAATAATTCGAAAAAAATTACTTTGTGGGTTTATATTTTTGTTCAGTGTATGTTCCATGTTTAAGCTGTGAGTAAGATGGCACCAACAACAGCAGCAGAAAGGCAGAGTAAGTATCGGGCACGCCTTAAAGCTGATCCTGAAAGAAGGGAGAGATACCTGCAGTATAAAAGTATATTTGCTAGATGAGGGTTGGCTCTTATGCCTGAACACACACACACACACACACACTCCACATTATGTTACATTTGAGCAATTCACTTTACAATGTTTGACAGATAATACGTTGTTGTAGTTGTTTTTAATTTAGGTTAATAAAACTCAATTCAACTGCAATTTATATCTGTTGTCCTTCTTATGGTTACATAATGAAATACAATGCTCATAGAAAATCCTATCCTGTGAATATGAGAGTAAAAAGACAACTATTAATATGTAAAGTTGTATTTGTCCCTTCAACCCCATTAGCATCTTCAACTCCATTACCCTCGTCTCAACCCCGTCACACCTACATGTTCGTACAACCCCAATTCCGAATTAGTTAAGACAAAGTGTAAATTGTGAATAAAATCAAAATGCAATGACTTTCAGATTACATGAGCCAATATGTTATTTACAATAGAACATAGATAACATGTCAAATGTTGAAACCGAGATATTTTACATTTTTATCCGCAAAATGAGCTCATTTCAAATTTTCTGGCTGCAACAGGTCTCAAAAAAGTTGGGACACAGGCAAAAAAGGCTGAAAAAGTAATTAATGTATAAGAGAATCAGCTGAAAGAACATTTAGCAAGTAATTAAGTTAACTGGCATCAGGTGTGTAACATGATTGGCTATAAAACGGATGTCTTCAAGAGGCTGAGTCTCTCAGAAGTAAAGATGGCCAGAGGCTCTCCAACCCGTGAAGGCTTGTGTAAAAAAATTGTGGAATACTTTAAAAACAATGTTCCTCAACGACAAATTGCAAAGGCTTTGAAGGTCTCATCATCAACAGTGCATAACATCATCAAAAAATTCAGAGAAACTGGAAGACTTGTACTGGATGCTCGTGATCTTCGGGCCCTCAGACGCCACTGCATCACTCACCGGCATGATTCTGTCATTGACATTACTAAATGGGCCCAGGAATACTTAAAGAAATCACTGTCTGTAAACACAGTCCAAAGATGCCACCTAAAACTCTATCATGCAAAAAGGAAGCCATTGTTGAGCATGATCCAGAAGCGCCGCCATGTTCTGTGGGCCAAGGCTCATTTAAAATGGACTGTAGCAAAGTGGCAAAGCGTCCTGTGGTCAGACGAGTCCAAATTTGACGTTCTTGTTGGAAATCATGGGCGTTGTGTCCTCCGGGCTAAAGAGGAGAAAGACCACCCCTCCTGTTATCAGCGTTCAGTTCAAAAGCCAGCATCTCTGATGGTATGGGGATGCACTAGTGCATATGGTGTGGGACACTTGCATGTTCTAACAAGCACCATGAATGCTGAAAGGTATATAAAGGTTTTAGAGCAACATATGCTCCTCTCCAGATGACATCTATTGCAAGGAGGGCCTTGTGTATTTCAGCAGGACAATGCAAAACCACATACTGCAGCTATTTCAACAGCATGGCTTCGTAGTAGAAGATTCCGTGTGCTGAACTGGCCTGCCTGCAGTCCTGATCTTTCACCGATTGAGAACATTTGGCACATAATTAAATGAAAAGTCCGTCAAAGGAGACCCAAAACTCTCCAGCAGCTGGAAGCCTGTATTAACCCTTAAATGCCCCCTGTGACTTATTTGTCACACGATTTTGGGGGTTGTCAAAACCACTGACCCCACATAATTTTTGCGACCTAATGTCCATAGTGACATATTTAGACCATCAGTGCTTCCATCTGATGCATAAAAGTGGAACTGACACTACACTGGCTGCACCAGCTAACCTTTCCAATATGGTCGCCCCCATGGTGGAATCCACACAATAGATCAGCACCCATTCATAACTAGATATAGTAGACAAACAGGTAAGCTAATGAAAAATAAGCTATGCCCAATACTGTGATGGTCCTGCCCTGCAGTCCCTCCCCCCTCTTGCTGTCAGCATCTCCACTTCAATGAGCCACACCTGTTGCTCGTTGAGGTGGAGGTGCAGTGTAGTGTATTTAAGCACTGCACTGCCAAATGGGCAGTGCAGCTGTATTCTGTGTCGAGAGCCCTGTCTGTTTTTGCCGCTGCTCCTCTCCTGTTCGCTCTTATCTTTTAATAGTAAAGATTTTTATATTTTTACTCAGCCTGTCCGTGTGGGTCCATCCATCTTCTGTTGGGTACATGGTCCCAGTGCCCGCCGGCTTGTTGTTCTCTGCCGGCGGGGGCAAAACCATGACAGAATGCAGCTGCCAGCATGGGACCCAGCCAGGCTGAGTGAGGGGAGCAGCGGCAGCATTCTTTTTCCACGGCCCAGTTGGGGAGCAGTTCCGGGGTTGGCGCCAGTTGTCCCGGAGGTGGGTGCCAGGTGGCACCAGTTGTTCCTGGAGGTGGACGCCCTGTAGCCCGGAGGTGGACGCCCTGTAGCCTGGAGGTGGACGCCCTGTAGCCTGGAGGCGTGTTCCGGAGGAGGGCGTGTTCCCGGAGGAGGGTGCCAGGTTGGGCACCAGTGTTCCCAGGGGTGGGCGCCAGGTGGCGCCATGTGTTCCGGAGGAGGGCTCCTGCCATGGTTCCTGGCACGCCAGGAGGCGTGCGTTGGGGGGAGGGTACTGTGATGGTCCTGCCCTGCAGTCCTTCCCCCCTCTTGCTGTCTGCACCTCCACTTCAATGAGCCAAACCTGTTGCTTGTTGAGATGGAGGTGCAGTGTAGTGTATTTAGGCACTGCACTGCCAAATTGGCAGTGCAGCTGTATTCTGTGTCAAGAGCCCTGCCTGTTTTTGTCGCTGCTCCTCTCCTGTTCACTCTTATCTTTTAATAGTAAAGATTTTTATTTTTACTCAGCCTGTGTGTGTGGGTCCATCCATCTTCTGTTGGGTACATGGTCCCAGTGCCCGCCGGCTTGTTCTCTGCCGGCGGGGGCAAAACCATGACAAATACTTCAGCTACAGTCATGCCCGAAATTATTCATACCCCTACCAATTTTTGGGTTTTTCGAGATATTTTTTGACAAATCAAATTAATTCCTGCACAAATGACACAGTAAGTTGACATAAGGCTGTAAGAAGTACAGTAAACAATTTTTCGAGAAATGCAATACTTTTTGGTATTTTATTTGACGGATTTACAAAAAATGCCATGTCCAGAATTATTCATACCCTTTTCTCAGGACTTGATGGCAAAGCCTTTATTCACGATTGCAGCCTCCAAACGCTTCCTGTGGTTGATCACAAGGTTTCTACACGTCTGCATGGGGATTTTGGCCCACTCCTCTTTGGCGAACTTCTCCAGATCCTTAAGGTTTGAGGGTTTCCTTGCCATGACCTTGGTCTTCAGTTTCCTCCACAGATTTTTGATAGGATTGAAGTCGGAGCTCTGTCTTGGCCACTCCAAAACGTTCACTTTGTTGTCCACTAACCATTTCTTGATGGATTTGGCCATGTGTTTAGGATCATTATCCTGTTGGAAGATCCATTCCTGCCCAAGACCAAGTTATTCGCCAGATTGCTTAATGTTTTCAATGAGTATCTGGATATACTGGTCCTGTTTCATAATGCCATTAACTTTAACAAGGTTTCCGGGGCCAAAGCTGAAAAAGCAACCTCAGAGCATGATACTCCTGCCACCGTGTTTAACCGTTGGGACCATGTTTTTCAGGTTGAGCGCTTCACCTTTCTTACGCCAAACAAAAGCCACATCTCTGTGCCCAAGCAGCTCCATCTTTGTTTCATCCGTCCATAACATTGACAGCCAGAAGCTTATATCTTCATCCAGGTGAGCTTTTGCGAAGGCTAGACTAATTCTTGTGTGTCTGGGTTGGAGAAGTAAGTGGCGTAAGAAAGGTGAAGTGTTCAACCTGAAAAACACGGTCCCAACGGTCAAACACGGTGGCAGGAGTATCATGCTCTGGGGTTGCTTTTCAGCAAAAGGGCCCGAGAACCTTGAAAAAGTTAATGGCATTATGAAGCAGGACCAGTATATCCAGATACTCAGTGAAAACATTAAGCAATCCGCTGAAAAACTTGGTCTTGGGCAGGAATGGATCTTCCAACAGGATAATGATCCTAAACATGCGGCCAAATCCATCAAGAAATGGTTAGTGGACAACAAAGTGAACGTTTTGGTGTGGCCAAGACAGAGCTCCGACCTCAATCCTATCGAGAATCTGTGGAGGGAACTGAAGACCAAGGTCATGGCAAGGAAACCCTCAAACCTTAAGGATCTGGAGAAGTTCGCCAAAGAGGAGTGGGCCAAAATCCCCGTGGAAACGTGTAGAAACCTTGTGATCAACCACAGGAAGCTTTTGGAGGCTGTAATTGTGAATAAAGGCTTTGCCATCAAGTCCTGAGAAAAGGGTATGAATAATTCTGGACATGGCATATTTTGTAAATCTGTCAAATAAAATACCAAAAAGTATTGTATTTCTCGTAAAATTGTTTACTGTACTTCTTACAGCCTTATGTCAACTTACTGTGTCATTTGTGCCAGAATAAATTTGATTTGTCAAAAAATATCTCGAAAAAACCCAAAAATTAGGAGGGGTATGAATAATTTCGGGCATGATTGTATATGTCAACTGTTTTCATTCAAGTCATTTTAGCAATAAGGTCCCCGAAATGCCCATTGTGACATATATGTCACAAAACTAAAATGAGGTCAAAGGTCACCAAAAATTAAAAATTGCTATTGGATTGTTATTAGCCCCTCCCCAGGACATATTAACAGAATACATAGATTTCTCTTTCAACTTTCACTATAGTTGGGCATTTAAGGGTTAAACAAGAGTGGGATCAAATTCCAATGGCTAAACTCAAGAAATTTGTTTCCTCAATGCCCAGACGCCTCCACTCTGTGTTAAAAAGAAGAGGGGATGCTACACCATGGTAAACAGGCCCCTGGCCCAACTTTTTTGAGACCTGTAGCAGCCATCAAATTTGAAATGAGCTCATTTTGTGGATAAAATTTCTCTGTTTCAACATTTGCTATGTTATCTCTGTTCTATTGTCAATAAAATACTGGCTGGTGTGATTTGAAAGTAATTGCATTTTGATTTTATTCACAATTTACACTTTGTCCCAATTATTTCAGAATTGGTTGTACATTATTTTTAAAAATGTATAAATAAAAATTTAATGTTTGACTTCTGTCTAAAATGTTGAGAGCTATCATAAAATCATTGATTTTGATGAAAATTCTTCAGTTAAACTACATTTTTGATGAAAAATGACAAGAGTGCTTTCACGCATAGGTACATTTCAGACTTTAGTACAGCAATAATGTGAGTTTTTGTATTTGCAATTATTGAATTAGTGTGGGGGACATCAGATTAATATAAAAATGTTGCTTTCTTTAGAAATACATTTTATGATCATATTCAATGAGCTTCCATAGGGTAATAACGGGGTTGAAGAATAACAGTGCCCACATCTAGAAATAATGACCAATAATAATAGAGAGCTAATGCCTGAGATGGGAAAATATGTTTTTCTGATAGTTGAATATGTCCTTAATGCTGTGGGATGTACATACAAATAATACATTTTGGTAGAAAATTTGAAAATGTCGAAGTCCAATTTGAACCATTCTCATGGAATGACTCATATCAGTAAGTGACCGCTGAGAGCGACCAAAGCTTGAAGTGGATGGATTCCAGGCTACAGAATTTGTTCGAAACGGGTCCAACTTGAGCGTTGAAATTGCCATCACTGCAGACAGCATAATCAATAGCTAGCTAACGTTTACTATTAAATTACACAATGAGTATGAAGAAGTTATAGCTGCTGGCTTAGCAGGGACGGCATTTAAGCTAGTATCTCACTGAGCGGGGAATGCTTACGAATGTAGCGAATTTTGGATTCGCCAACTTTTCTGACGAAAGTTGGTGAAAATCAGGATAGACCTCAGGTGTCATTAGCGATATTTAGCAACGTTTAGCGTCAGTTAGCAATATTCGTGTAACTGTTTGCGAAAGAATCGGAAGTGGCTTTCTAGAATTTGAAAGTGAACTCTTTGCGACCCTAAAAACCGTTTGCAAACTCTTTTGAAACCTTGATGGTATCCTCACGAAACCCAATATTCGTCTACATTGGTAGCTCTGTTGCATGTGGTCAATACTTCGCAAACCAAAAAGAACTTTAGCGACATGTGTTACAACTGTTTGCAAACGCTTACAACTCTTTTACAAACGTCTGCAACTGTTTATGAGAAAATAAATTCACAAAGAAATTTTGAACATGCTCAAAATTTCTTTGCGACAAGAAAAACTGCGATGCTAAAAGCTTTTGGAGAACTGCTTTGCGGCCTTTTATGAACTCTGACAATACTCAAAATTCACTACATTCATTAGCATTCGCCGCTCAATGAGATACTAGCTTAACGGTCATAAAGGGACATTGTGTAACATTTTCAGTTGTTTATTGGCCAAAATCTAAGTCTGCATTCATATATATGTCATCATTGGTGTATTATGTCCTCCGCTAATAATCTGACATATTCTCGCAAACAAAGAATTTTAGATTTGTTTGTACATTGGACGGGTAAGCCGGTAGGGAAGCGCCATGACGGTCTGCCATCTTGAAACTACATCCGCCGGCAAGGGTCAAATAGCACCAAACGCGGAATAAATCCGCGTTTGCCAACCAGTGCAGAGTGATTGAGACACCGGAGGAGATCAGCAAGAGAGGCTACCGCGGCTAGTTTGAAAATCTGCACGACTGCAGCATAATGCAGGACCATGCATATGCAGCAGCAGCACAGGAGACGGAATCCTCATCGCCAAGAAAGCGAAAAAGAGAATTAAAAAGGCAGCGCGACCGGCGCATTCAAAAAACGAGGGTCAACATCGGGCTAGCCTTCCCCAGGTGGAAGGAGCTAATGAAAGAGAAAGATTTTCAAAGGTACGCTGAAGTTGCCAGCTTTCTGATCGACAAGTAAGTCAACTTCAAATTCAGGCTGCGCGAACACCAAGGGGACCTTGTCTCTAAGCAGCGTTCGCAGGCACTGCAGCAGTTCTTGTTCTTTGCTTGTAGCACTGGTCAGGAGATTCCGTGCTGTCGGCTTACGTTATTACCAAATCGGTGAAGTGAGCAGGTGTCACGACACCAATGTTTTCAGTTATTGTATTTGATGAATGGCTTTGTTATGTAGCGACTCGACTGCTTCACCTGTCTTTTATGTATCGTTACAGAATAAACCGTAAGGTAGCAAAGGCTGTTGTTGGTTAACTTAGGTTGGATAACGGGCGTGTATTCGCTAACTATTGAAGGTGACATCCTATAAGCGTGCATGTAACACTTGCTTTGCTTTTTCGTATTAAATTGTTCAAGATGCACCTAAGCCGAGTTGTTTATTTCCATTACTTTGAATATCTTACACCGATTCACGGTACTGTGTTTGCTGCTTCATGTGCTGGCTAAGTAGCACTGACTACGTCCATAATATGTGCACTTTCAGCATGGTATAAGTTCAGCCCAAAAAACTTCACAGCTAATCATTTATTTACCATTGCATGCTCATTCTTAATTATTAAAACAATAGCAGATGTGCATTCTTGATGTCGTGGCTTTTCAGCAACTTTTAAGATAACAGAAACTTCATATTTTGTATCTTATTTTATGCATCCGCCGAACTTGCATGACAGCACCGCACAGAGACGGTATTTGTTGTTCAGCCTTTATTAGCTAGAAGTGTTGAGTGGGTTGGAAACGCTGGATAGGATGAGATGTGAGCGACACTGTTAGTGAGCAGCATCAGTGTATGGGAGTGATGCAGCGGAGATTCGCTAATGCGGCTGAACTCCATCTGCGCAGAGAAAACACGAGGGCTCCAGAAGAAACCGATGAGAACGAAACTAAGAGCTACTTTATGTGTATTTTATAACTGGGCTGCTGATCATGTGAGGACTTACGAATTTGCTAATCCTGTATAAGGGGAAGGAAAATAATTAAGAATTGAAACTCCACTAATATCGAATGAAATCAGCACTTTTCCTGCTTACCTTGATGTTTGAGTACCCAGAGAAACATTAGGGTAGTAAAAACCTCAAGCGTGAATTTAGTCAAGAAAATTAAGAGTTTATTTTCTAGTGCTGATAAACGTGGTAATAAACGGCAGTAGCTATGTTATGGATGACGCACCGGGTTGCGAGAGTATGCGCAGCATATGCACGCGCGATATTAAATATTAAAATTAAATTCTAATGAATGGTGTGTGCACCCTGCGAGTCAGCTGGGATGAGCTCCAGTTCCAGGTATAGAGAAAGGATGGAATTAATGAGCTATGAGCATTCGTGCACTAAAAGTAAGTTCGCTTGTCAGAAATTATTTCCCTGTTAAATAAAACTAGTTCATCCACATTTTATATCCCTATTAGGTATATACATTGTTTTTCCAAACTATATTTAAGCCGAGTGCTATGTTTGCCCGTTCGGTGCGGAGCTGTTGCATGGGTTTTGCAGTGGACATAGCTACATTTCCGCAGAACACTGATACACGGTGGCTACCGTAGTTGCAATACGTGTTTGAAAAAGTGAGGCGCTCGAGTGCATTATTCGTTTGAATGTAATGCACGATTTCAACGCTGGATGGGAGTAATTCCTACACAATGTCCCTTTAAAAATTTTATCCGTGGCTAGCATGGGCGCTGTAGCAACCATTACCTAGCATTCAATTTATTGGTAATGGCTGCACTACTCTCCTTGTCAGAACTAAAATTGTTCCTCTTCTCTTAATTCGGCAGGCTCGATGCAGCGAAGCCGTATGGCTGCCCCCCTGTGCTGACTCTACGGAATCAGCACAAAAATGGCTTTATTTCATGGGACCCCAAAAATGACATTTAAAATTAATATCTCAAAAACTAAGAAAGAAATTCAAAAATGTGTTCAGATGCAGCTTAATTCAGAACATGCTGAATTTTTTAAAGTTTGAACGGTAGTAATAGCATAAACGGTGTAGGAGGAGTTGATGGCCCTTACGAAAAAAGAAGTTTATTCAAGTGTGCTATTAGTATACTTCTTCTAAACTAAAAATAAGAGAGTAAACTTTCAGTTTACTTTTGATGTACTTATCAGAGATATACTTAGCAAAGTAATACTTAAGCATACTTAGCTTATACTGAAAAGTACACAGAAAAGTCTATTTGGCTAATACTTGTACCTAAACTTTTGTTTGTTATACTTTTCTTGAATCTATCTAAAAGTATTAAAATATTCATGCCTAACCTAATGTTCAAGAATACTGGCTTGCAGTTAGGCTACTACCAAGAGAATAAGCATATTAAAATATTTTTACCATACATATTGGCTTCTTTGAAGTATACTGCACTATATTTTTACTCAGTTTTTACTATGTCATGGACTTACATATTCCACATGTACATTTGCAGTAACAAGTCAGCTTTGGGCCATCATAGCAGAGTAAATAGCACATGGGTGGAGCTGAACTTGATTTTTATGCAGTGTTATTAACCTACTCAGAAACAGATAAACATTTGTCTGATTTTATTTGAGAACAAATTTGACAATTATTCCAGTATTGACAGACTTGATGCATACTCTTACAAAAAAAGTATACGTCAAGTTTAAGCAACATAAACTTAAAATACCCATCTAGTTTACATCTAAGTTTTATTTTGTACTGCAAGTGCACTACAAGTGAACTTTTAAGTATACTGTGACTTAACTAGTTGTATACCTCTAGCATACTTTTCAATTTATGAAAGTATACATTTAAGTATACTGCAAGCAAACTTACAGATATACTGCTAGTTTATTAGTTGTATACTTCTAGTAAACTTTTCAGTTCATGAAAGTATACTATGAAGTATACTGCTAGTAAACTTCAAGATGAACTATTAGTTCACTAGTTATATACTTCTAGCACAATTTCTGGTTTAGAAAACTGTAATTTGCAGTATACTGCAAGTAAACTTCAGATATACTGCTAGTTTATTAGCTTTATACTTCTAGTAAACTTTTCAGTTCATGAAAGTATACTGTTAAGTATACTGCTAGTAAACCTAAAGATGAACTATTAGTTCACTAGTTATATACTTCTAGCACAATGTCGAATTTATAAACGTATACTTTGAAGTATACTGAAAGTAAATTCAGATGTACTACAACTTTACTTGTTATATACTTCAAGCCAACTTTTTAGTTCATGAATGTACACTTTGAAGTATACTGCAAGTAAACCTATAGGTAGACTACAAGTCCACTAGTTCTATACTTCAAGCCCTCTATAGTTTAAATTTAGTTTTAAACGTTCAGGGAGCTAAAAGTTTTTTTTTTTTCTAACTGCAAGTATACTTCAAAGTCTTCTTTGAGCTAACTTAACATCATACTCACAGCTTATGATTATTGCAATCTAAAATATATTATTGTTGCTATTTAGATGTTATTTTATGTAAGTAGACGAGAGGTTACCTCATGTACTCTACTAGTAGACAATGCTTAAGTGCATTCTGCTTTAATTTACAGATGAAGGTAATTATAAGAATTTACAATGAAACACATACTCACAATTGAGAACAAAATTGATTCCTTTATAAATTAAATTTTCGAACACAATATTGTATTGGATGCCAAAGTATAAGAACACAGCAATGGCAACTCTTATTGAAATCCCAATTCAAAACAAAAAAATACCTCCTTCTCTCATATGGAACCAGAAATATGCATAAAATATTAATCAGCAATGCCTTCAGCCTGACCAGTAGGCTGAAGGACTCAAGCAAAGGCTGATGAAATATTCCAAATGAGTACACTGATGAGCTGTTTTTTGGTTAATGGAGTTCTGTATCACAGTCAAAAATATGACCGACTAAAGAAAAGATGCAGCAGTGCTGTAATACTTGAAAGATGGTACATTGTTTAATAAATGATTTAATCATTTTTAAACAAGAGTGTGGACAGCAAAGCCCTGCATATTGTACCTATACCAAACATTGCTGTGTTTAAGTTGAGATATCAGTTCAATCTAGCTGGCCATTATGTGCAGATTCGCTGATAAATGTACACAGTATTTTCAAACATGAGATTAAGAAGACTAGAACTTCAGTGCTATCTGACATAGTGACAATGAACTGTCTGTACTAGTTTTTACTAGTTTGTACTAGTTTTTTTCTAGTTACTAGCAACCATACCACTACTTGATCTGCACCAGCTGTGTGATTGAAGCTAAGCAGGTGTGGGCTTGGTTTATGCTTGGATGGGAGACCACCTGGGAAAATGAGTTATTGTAGGAGGAGGTGTTGGTGGGCCAGTAGGTTGGGATCTTTCCTCTGGTGGAATAATACACAATACTCCAGTGCAGCAAAGATGATGTTGTCTGTCCGATGACGTGAATCTGAAGTCCTGACTCACTATGGTCATTAAAAATCCAATGACACTCTTTAAGTTTCATAGCAGTATACCTCACAGTATACTTTCATGAACTGAAATGTTTACTAGAAGTATACAACTAATAACCTAGCAGTATATCTGTAAGTTTACTCGCAGTATACGTAAATGTATACTTTCATAAATTGAAAAGTATGCTAGAAGTATACAACTAGTTCACTCACAGTATACTTAAAAGTTCACTTGTAGTGTACTTGCAGTATAGAATAAAACTTAGATGTAAACTAGATGGGTACTTTCAGTTTACTTTGCTTAAACTTGAAGTGTACTTAAAAGTATACTTTATAAACTTAAAAATGTTCCAATTTAGTCCAAAGAAGTATTAAATTAGTATACTTTCTAGTACATTACAAGTACAGGGCCCGTAGTATACTTGCTATACTTATACTTATACTTATACTCAAGTATACTTAATAAAATGAACTTCAAGTATACTACTTTTTGTTAAGGGGGGCCAAATTTAGGCGGAAGAAGAAGTTGCATAATATAGGAATAAGATAATGGAGTGTGCTTCTTTGCTGAAGCAAGCACACAATAATAATAATAATAATAATAATAATAATAATAATAATAAGAAGAAGAAGAAGAAGAAGGAGGAGGAGGAGGAGGAGGAGGAGGAGATAAAATCGTGTTCCAGCACTTCGTGCTTGGACCCCTAATTAAAGTCACAGTCTAAAAAGTCTATTTCAGAATTGCCACTTTTCACAATTCAAATTCACCGTTTGAGCACATAAGAATGCAACAGGCATCGACTGGTCCATGTACTATGTGATTTTCAGTACGATTAAAAGAGAGAATGAGAACTACATTTAAAATTTGACGTGAATTATATAGCAATTGAAATTGGTATTATTTTATTACAATGAAGTCTCGATTCCAGCGTTATTGCATCATTCCACTAGATGGCGAATCACCACCATACTCTTTTAGAGGTAGAAGAAATTTAGCACGGCCACAATTCGCTTCATGACCGTATACCACATTGGGAGGATATTCAAATGTTTATTTGGCAAGACTACGTATTTCGTACAATACCCTGCACTAATATTACCTTTGTCTCCAACAACTACTTTCATCATCCCATCGTTGAACGGCAGACCTCAACTGCAATATATAAGCATTTGTAACATGGGGTAGGCCTATAGCTGAGTGAGCAGCCTGTAAAATCGTTATGTCTGTCCCATTTCATCACTATGAGCAGCGGTTGGACCATACCTCTGTACCTACGATTACTGCATCCCGATTGGTCACGGGATGACTGGAGGGGGGCACTTCAAAAGATTAGGCCTACATGTTCAAACAACATTCTTCAAGGTTCTTAAGTTCTTAGGGCAGGGAGGGCTTACTTTGCCATAAAATCGGCAGCTTACAAAACCTTTTTGGCACATAGACGTAAAATAGGCGACACAGACTGTATTATTTTATTGCAGGAGTGCGCACTAAACGGGCGCTTAAGAACAAATATGACAGATAAGAATCCAAAGGAAAAATAATTGATCATCTGCTTGTATCTGCTTGTCAATAAGGGAGACCTCTGCCTGGTTAAAAAGGAGGAGTAACGGGAGATTCAGGCGGGGTAAAAAAAGAAAAAAGAAAAGAAAAGGACCTAACAGACTGGCAATGATGGGGACGCATACAATATAGGTAACCCAGAACCAAAGAAGACGAAAAGAAGCAATTGCGTAAAACATTGCGTACATTTTGAACAAATTAGTTTATTATAAAAACGTGAACATAGTCAATGTCAAATGTATATTTTAGTTTAAAAATAAAGTCAAAGAGCATTTAAAAAGGGAAATAATATCTTCGGAAATAATATCTAATTGAATATATTAAGCAGAAAGCTATTTCACAAAGGCACTTTAATACGGAGGGAACGACAGAGTGGACAGAACAAACCTGTTCACTGAATTTGGAACATCGAAAATTTGCATTGAACGATCTGACGAGGTGACATAGTTAAAGGAGCGCAAGTCGATGTGGCTGAAATCCGACAGAATGGACGTGTTGGGGAAAGTCTGGACGGCGCGGAAACTGATATTGGTCATTCTGATCCCTCTTTCCCTGCTCCCTCTGCCACTTATCCACCCAACGAGCGTAAGTAATTTGATTTTGCCGGAGTTTGCCATGTGTCTGTCACTTTCTTTCTCGTGCGCGTTGATTGCTGAATGAGTGTCCTGAGAGTCTTTCAGACTGCAGTATTCTGACTCGGGCCTATATGTCATGATATTACAACTGGTTTTTTGTCAGTTTCGCTACTTTTTAAACATCATCACATGTCAGATTAAGTTGGTGAAACATTATATGTGAACATGTTCAAAAGTTACAGACTTGTCATTGATCTGTGGTCGGAGACATGCATGGTGTTTATATGGGTATAGGAAGCTGTCTACGCCATAAAAATACTAACAGGTATACTCAGTCAAATGAACATAACTGTTTATTTGCCTTAACATTCTGTGGAACTTGCAAGGCGTTTGAATCCACCGAGCAATAAAAAAATAAAAATAAAACTAGCTGCAAAGAAGAAAATCAAAAGAGGGTTTTTTTTCCCATTAATATCCCTCCAAAAGTGTATATGCCTAGTTTTTAGGAGTTGAAATGCCTTCAGATTTATGGCGCATATTAAGTGGTCTATTATCTTGGAAGCGGCCCATTTAGGGGCCTATTAGGACTATTTAGCTGTATGACCTTTTCGTCATAGCCTGGTCCAGTTTACCTCCGCAGTTACAGACATTTTAAAAGACGTTTCGCTGATGAATACGCATCATTATGAATCATTGCACCCCTAAAAGGCTCTGGGGACCCGAAACGTGTTGTTATTTGCAGGGTTGTATTTTGGCTATGCAACATCAAGGCTTTGCGCCTTGGGTGTTTTTTTTTTTTTTTTTTTTCAAGTTCGCCGATCGAATTCAATACTAGATGCTTAGTGAAAATGACACGGTCTTAGATCTGCTTTACTTTGTGTTTACTCTCTCCAAAGAGCACTGGTTTTAATTTGCCTCACGAATGAAGGACCCACACCGCGCTCAAACATTTAGGCTACTTTTCTGGCAATGCGCCGAGTGATAACTGGCCGAGCCGCAATACTGTCCTGTCTTATCGAGAACCATTTAGTGCTCGCTCATTTGAATGCATCTGGCTACAGTTTGATCAAATCTAAATTGGGGCGAGTTTAAAATGTTCTTTGTTGGGCCCAAAAATATTCAAATATGCGATCATTGATCATTTTTGCATTGAGGACCTTTTCAGCTTGTTTAATGTCGGTTTTAATCAGCATTTCCCGACACTGTAAAGAATAAGAAGTTGACCACATTTAAGAAGTCGGCTAAGGCAACCAAAGCATTTTTGAGTTTGCTCAACTTCAAGTCCCAGAGGTTGCACAAATTCATTTTTGAAAGGTCGTGGAACCTGAAGTCAAAAAGGCTGTGCAGGTGGTTGCCTTGCTTTTATGTAAGCTGAGTCAAATTTTTATTTTTCACAGTGAATCGATAGCCTATTTGGTTGATTTTCCAAAACTAATAAATGAAAAATGTTTTAAGAAAACTTAACCACAACTGTCCCTTAATTTCTTGTCATTATAATTTTTATTTTTTGATTCAGCAGGTTGGGAGTTCATTTCAGTCAGCCAGGGGTGCATTTGCCGAAATTACAGATGCTAATTTATATAGTTTGGCTCATTGACTGAATGGACGAACTTAGCAACTTTGCTTTTGGGAAATGCGCCCCAGATGGGGTCCTGCTATAGTACAAAGGTTATTGTTCCAGTAAATATCTGGCAGTATATTTGGGTTCAGTTGCACAGTTGCTCAGGAGATGAGTACCTGATTATACCTGGACTTTAACAGTACACATCTGGGGAAAATCTTCAGTATTTTATTTGGCTTTACAAAAACACAGTGTATTGCTTGAGTGGTTTTACATTTCAACAGAGGCTTCAACAGACTTATCTGAATTTGAACTGAAACCCAAAACTATGGATGAGCACTGGAAATAAGTTTAGCATATTTCATGTTTAATGTGGCTGGGGGGTGTTTGAGGAAAACTCAGATTTTACAGGTGGGCCGACATTTATAGCTTACCCTCAGAAGACTGTGCTGTGATCTCAGTGGAGATGTTCCTGACCCTTGATTATATTGTATTATATAGTATATATATTGTGAGCAATTAATGGTCCGCACATCTGACCTTTTGTTTTTGTGCTGTCAGTTATATAACCAATCCCTTCATTAAAAGTGTAATATGCCTTTTAATTAACTGTATTTCTTTGACTTTTAAGAGGCTAAAACCTGAGATTTTGGTAGAAACTGAGTGGACATCCTTGTATACAGTGCTGTGAAAAAGTATTCCCCCCCCCTCCTGATTTTTTATAATTTTGTATATTTGTCACAATTAAAGTTTTCAGGTCAACAAACTAATTTTACTATTAGACAAAGACAGCTCAAGTACACAAAAAATCCAGTTTTTAAATGATGGTTTCATTTATTGCAGGAAAAAAACAATTTAACCCAACCAGGACTTATGTGAAAAGGTAATTGCCCCCCATAGATATTAATCAATCAATTAAACAAATTTAATTCATAATTTGCTTCAATTTCACTAGAAACACCCAGAATGATCATTGCCAGCGCTGTTGAATCTAAACACGACTTCAGTAGAAACTGTCTGGCAATATGAAGTAGGCAAAAACCAACACATATGATGCTGTAATCTTAAAAAAAAAAAAAAAAAAATCAAGGACAGATGAGAAACAAAGTTTTTTTTTTTTTTTATCAGTCTGGAAACAGTTACAAAGTCATTTCTAGTGCTCTGGGGCTCAAGCAAACCACATTGAGAGTCATTGTGTATAAATGAAGAAAACTTGGAATAGCGTTGAACCTTCCCAGGAGTGGCCGATCTTCCAAACTTCCTCCAAGAGCCCATCAACGACTCACCCAAGAGGTCACTAAAGAACCCAAACTCGCATCTAAAGAACTACAGCCCTCACTTGTCTCATTTAAGACCAGTGTTCACAATTCTAAAATAAGGAAGATACTTGGCAAAAATGGCATCCATGGGACAGCAGCATGGTGAAAACCTCTGTTGACCAAAAAGAACAAAAAGGCTTGTCTCATATTTGCCGAAAACCTCTTGATGACCCCCAAGACTTTTTGGATAACATTGTGTGGGCAGGTGAATCAAAAGTGGAATTTTTGGAAGATATGGGTTGCATTATGTCTGGTTTGGTCATTATTGAGTTATACTTTTATTGGATCCGGAATTTTTGAGCATTCTTGCTGTCTGCATAAATTTACTGGATAGAAGATTCCAAATAAAAGGCATGAGGGCAGCATTCTTCCAATACTACAATTCTTTGCAATGTCTAATCAAAACTGTATTCTGCTCTTTGCTACTGTGGTGAACTGTAGCTATCAGAACCCTGAACAAATGTAGACATCTCATATCTTTAGTTGAATAAAAGGTTTCGTTCCTTTCAGATAACTTTTAAAAAAGTAGCTTGATTAGATAATGATTCAAATCGATTTACTCATTGTGAAATCTACATTTATATCAGGGATATGACTGTGAACTATAGAGTACATGGGTTTGAAGTGTCCGCAGTACATAGTTCTGAGGTTGTAGATGAAGTAAACAATAAATATCCAAATATGTTTGGTTTTTAGCCTGATTTAAGATAATATTAAAAAGCTATCTCCTCTCATTCCAGAAAGCATGTTGATTTTCCTTTATAATCACATCTTTTCCAAAGATAACCCCATGCAGGGATAGCATTTATCAGATCCCAACAGCTTACTCTGAGTAAGACAAATGTTCTACTCATTGTAAGCAAAGATAATCTTGATTGTGATAAAATGACATAATTATGTTGTTTCCAGTTCTCAGTCTTTCGGTCTTGGGAAAATAAGTGGTTTAAAGATTACCTCTGTAGTGGTCCATGAGAGCCATTCAAATTCCATTTGGCTGCTGACCCATAACTTTTTAATTGATCTTTTGCGATGCTTTGGTATTCTTCACATCAAAATTACTTAATAGTGCTTCTGAATTAACATTATTAGGAAATAAGTAATGTTTTCTGTAAAAAATTGTTCAGTAGAGGAGCAATCTCCACATGTGACTCTACATGACAATGACGCAGCCCAAGCCAAACTGTGCTGGTTTCCGAACTGTTGACTAATGTTCACGGGTGAGTAGTGAGAGGAGATGAGGTGGGATATTATATGCGAAGCTTTAAAGGAAACCTCTGGAATTCAGAAAAAGCTTACTGATTGTACTTGTATTTGCCAGACTATAAATAAATACGTTCAAGTGAAGTCGTCGATTTCTGGCCTTTTTGAGTTTATTTACTGCGAAAGTAAGGCTGTGTCATGGCTTGAATTTCTCGGGTGCCACCGTATCCTTAAGGGAAGTGGCTATTCGCCCCGCAGCGGGGTGAATTGGGGGAAAGAGATCGGCTATCTGCCCCGCAACGGAGCCGACTAGAGAAGCAGTTCTGCTATTCGCCCCACAGTTGGGCCAATAAGAGATTTCATTTTATAATCCGCCCCGCTCTTTGATCTTTTGCGCTGAACCGCCGCGGGGCGAATAGCCTCTTCCATTCTGGAGCTCGCCAAGTGGCGTGGGAGTTTGATGTCGCGGCCGAGCAACTTACATACAACTTACATTGATAGTTCATCTATTCACAGTCAATGGGCCCTACAATGCAAGTTAGCATCAGTGATCACGGAAAACGCACCCGTAGTTGTCTGACCTCATAACACGCGGCATCTCAGGCACTCCTAAGTGAGGGAAGCGTCTTGAAAGCTCAAAAAACATGTCAGAATGGCCTATATTGCAAAAACAAACTGAAGCAGAGTATTCCTCAGTCCATATTTAGACTAGGAGCGTCATCAACTAGAAAAAGTTTCTTTTTTAACTTCTCAGATAACCACTATCTGAACTCTTGACCAACTTAGCTGACGTGCAATTGAGGCTGACAACTTTGACGGGGCAATTTACAATTCAGCAATCTTTTTGCACAGTTCGACCAGTGCCAGGACAACCGTGAAGTACAAACCATATTCCGCAATTGACGAGAACAAAATATTTTTGGGGATGATGATATTCGCTCTTATACGTGTGGCCAATGCTGAATTTTTTTCTTGGCCACACTTCGCACTAATACGTCTGGCCGATGCAGAAATTTTCCCTTGGCCACAGCTTTAAAAATAAGTTTGGCCAAGAAAAAAATTTTGGCTTTGGACACACTTTAAATAAGTGTGGGCAATGGAGCAATGTGCATCGTGGCCACACTTACAACTAGTGCGTCTAACGCGAACTTCGATCAAGTTTTGCGCTTGGACGCACTTCAGTATGTGCCGTATTTTTGGTCGCATGAGATCCCTCAATTATCTTGCAGTGACGGGGGTAACGTGAATGTACGGACTGCAATGTATTGGACATTTTCGTGGTGAAGGAACACTTTCCTTTCCATTGGTTTTGTAAAATTTAGCCTGTTTGAACAAACAGAGCAGAAAACAAACGACGGCCTCGTTTAATCCAACGAGACAATAAAGATCTAAGAGAATATAAGAAGGTAAAGAAGAAATGCGATCCAATGACTGCTCTAAATACGTCTTTCTGCACCCCGTCTGCCCTTGGTAAGTTTTTTGAACAACTTTTGAATTTGAGTTCATAATACGGTTGCTGACAGATATTTACTCAGCTATATTGTATGAGTTCTCTACCTCCATGTATTTCCGAGATAAAATAACGTTTGAACTAGAACTATATGTAGCAAGTTAGACATTCAAGTAATGAGGCACAGCTGACCAGTAACGAGTGTCTTTCGCCAGCTACATTCTTGCTTTTTATTTGCGAAGCAACCGGTTTTGTTTTGGATTTATTTGTATAATGAGAGGGGAAAGGCCTGGCCTCCTGGCTTTGCGGCAGTGTTACGGTTCATTGAGCTGCGCCAGTAGCCGGATGTAACGAAATGTTGTCACCTAATTAATTCTTTTTACCCGCATTAATCTCACAATGCCAGTCCATAAGACTGGTAGACTGGTGCCTGGCTAAACCCTTGCAGGCAATGGGCCTACGTCCTGGGGGGTGTGCTTCGAAGCAGGCTTTGTGACTGAGCCTGACTTTGAGCTGAAGTAAAACCCGGAGCAGCTCCTTTTTACTTTAGTTCATGTTCCAGATTTGAAGAGATTCCTGGTTTTACTAAGTGCTGAAGACAGGTTTAATCACATAACCAGCATCGTAGTATTCCCCCCCCGTTCCGACTTTTCAGAATTGCTTGCAATAATCCACACCACCTTTGACAAAATTATAAATTCTGACGATTTTAATATACACATAGATAATCAGTCAGACCCCATCACTACAGAATTTTTAAACATTTTGAGCTGTATGGATTTTATTCAACATATTTCCCAACTCACTCACAACAGAGGACACACCTTGGATCCTGTTATAACTCATGGCCTGTCCATCAGTGTGTCCTCTGTTGTTGATCTTGCACAGTCTGACCACTTCTGTTTGCTTTTTAATGTCACTGGTTTTATAGAGCAGGTTGTAACAGCGAATTATGAGGAAACGCTATCTTACCTGTGAAGTGGCTACAAATTTTACTGACCTGCTACGTCACGTCCCCGCTGACTTTTTACCTTCCTCTTGTGATTTTATTGTTAATAATTTTAAAAGTAAATTGAGGTCAACTCTTGACTCAGTGGCTCCACTCGCACTGAAGAAGGTAAAAACAAAACCTACTCCGTCATGGAGAAACATGGAAATTAAACAACTGAAAAGGAACTGTTGCATAGTGGAAAGAAAATGGAGAAAAAAAAAACAAATTGACAATTAATTACCAAATATTCCGTGAGCAACTAAACATTTATAACGAAGCAGTCAAAGACTCATGGAAAGCTCACTTCTCCAAACTAATCAACGATCACAAGAACAACTCCAAAATTCGCTTCTCCACTATCAACCATTTAATCAACTCTGATTTTAATTGGACTAGCTGAATGTCAACGGATTCCAGATGTGAGGACTTTGCAGACCACTTCAGAAGTAAAATCAATAATATCAGATCAGGCTTATCGCTGCTATAGACGACTGCTTTTAATACATCTGCACCTGTGCTTTTACCTGAGGAAGGGCTCGAGAGTTTTGTTCTGGTTGATGCTGAGACACTTCGTAGAGTTCTCTCCCAAGTAAACCCAATGAACTGCTTTTTAGACCTAGTCCCCACATCACTTTTTAAAACATTTTATGGTTTCTTTGAGGATGATCTTTTAACTATCATGAATTACTCTCTTCAGACGGGCGTTTTCCCCACTGCTTTTAAGACCGCGATAGTCAAACCCCTTTTGAAGAAAAGTAACTTAGATGCTGCCATACTTAACCCTTTAACTGCCTGCTCAACCTTTTGGCAGAGCACATTTTGAGTCACTATTTCTAACTTAAAGATGTGTTGAACTTAACAGATCAGATTTTTTTTCAGCATTACAGACTGCAAATGATTATTGGAGAAGGCTTCATCCGGCTAAGTTCAACACATCTTTCAATTTAATACAGCGACTCAAACTGTGCTTGACCAAAAGGGAGCAGGCAGTTAAAGGGTTAATAACTACAGACCGGTATCCAACTTACCATTTTTAAGCAAAATTTTTGAAAGTCTTGTTCTTATTCAGCTAAATGATTTTATCAACAAATTTAACATTTTTGAAAAATATCAATCTGGTTTTAGGACAAACCAGAGTACCGAGACAGCCCTCTTAAGGATCGTTAATGATCTAAGGATTAATATGGACATGAAAAAACTTTCAATTCTGGTTCTACTGGATCTAAGCGCTGCTTTTGATACAGTGGATCACCAAATTCTCTTAGATGGACTCCGTAACCTGGTCGGTCTCTCTGGTACTGTTTTCAGTTGGTTCTCTTCCTATCTCACAGATAAAAAATTTGTAGCAACTATGGATACTTGCTCCTCAGAGTGCTATAGGATGAACTGTGCAGTGCCACAAGGCTCAATTTTAGGTCCGACACTTTTTAATCTTTACATGCTCCGATTTGGGAATATCAGGAGGCACGACATCCATTTTCACAGTTATGCTGATGATACACAGCTCTACATCTCCCTGTCTCCTGATGACAGGGACAAAACCAAAGTATTAATTATTGGCCCTGAAGCGCAGAGAGAGAAACTTGCTCCTAAAGTAAAATCACTATTCTTAGAACCGATTCAACCATGGAGGTAATACAATAGAACTGGAGAGAGCGAGGAAGTACCACCCCTATTACTTTCAATGGGAGATGCTAGGCTGGCTACTTCAGCCCAGGAAGTACGGAATTGACCAACGCCATCTATAAAAATGGCTTTCCATGGGTGCTTATTTCCGGCACCATTTCATAAAATTGCCATTCTGATTACACAGCACAAATGGCCAAGAAAATGTGTCGTCTGTGCGGATTGGCGAATGAGTTCGAGGGGAAATGACGAGCAACGCTGTTAATCCGGAACGCGCACGCTTTATACACTCATTGGCTGAAGTGCTGCAGTCAGAGCAACAGCTGGACAACCAAACTCGTGCACGAGCTGTCATCAAGCTCTAAGTAGCAGTTCTTAATTTACAGGCCCTCTTGAAAACATCGAACAGTTGCATCAGACAAAGAGCAAAATAATGAAGGATTACCAAATACATTTTCTTTTGTTTTCACTTTATTTGGCGAGAAAAAAATGCATACTTTTCAATAGAAGTCTATGGAGCTGCCGCGTCTTTGGCCACAAAATTGCATCCTTGGGAAACGCGGAAGCAGGAAGCTAACATGCTAACTGGCTGAGGCAAAGGTACTTCCTCGTTCTCTCTGGTTCTATTATATATCTCTATGGATTCAACAGGTGAAAAATCTGGGCGTCATCTTTGATTCTGAGCTTAGTTTTATCCCACATTTAAAAAAAATAACAAAAACTGAATTTTTCCCTCTTAAGAACATCGCCAGAGTCCGCCTGTTTCTCTCTTGAGCAAACACTGCGACCCTGATGCATGCCTTTATTTCCAGCTGTATTGACAACTGCAGTGCTCTTCTTTCTGGCCTTCCCAAAAAGACTATTTCTTACCTTCAACTACTTCAAAATTCAGCAGCACGCATGCTGAAGAAGAGCAGAAAGCAAGATCATATCAAACCAGTTTTAAGGTCTCTGCATTGGCTCCCAGTGTGTTTCAGGATCAATTTTAAAGTTCTTTTATTGATTTTTAAATGTCGTAATGGTCTTGGTCCCTCTTATTTATCAGATTTGCTTTTACCTTACGAAGGCTTGCGGACCCTTAAGTCCTCTGATACCGGCCTTTTAACTATTCCAAAAATCAGAACAAAAACTCATGGTGAGGCATTGTTTTAATTTTATGGCCCACGTCTGTGGAACAGCCTGCCGGAGGACTTGAGGGCTGCACAGAGCACTGAGATTTTTAAAAGGAGGCTCAAGACCTACCTTTTTAGCGTAGCATTTGATTAATTCTTATACAACCCCAATTCTGAAATAGTTGGGACAAAGTGTAAATTGTGAATAAAATCAAAACGCCATGACTTTCAAATCACACCAGCCAGTATTGTATTCACAATAGAACAGAGATAACATTGTAAATTTTGAAACTGAGAAATTTTACAATTTTATGCACAAAATGAGCTCATTTCAAATTGTATGGCTGCTACAGGTCTCAAAAAAGTTGGGACAGGGGCCTGTTCACCATGGTATAGCATCCCCTCTTCTTTTTTAAACAGAGTGGAGGCGTCTGGGCATTGAGGAGACAAGTTTCTTGAGTTTAACCATTGGAATTTGATCCCACTCTTGTTTAATACAGGCTTCCAGCTGCTGGAGAGTTTTGGGTCTCCTTTGACAGACTTTTCATTTAATTATGCGCCAAATGTTCTCAATCGGTGAAAGATCAGGACTGCAGGCAGGCCAGTTCAGCACACGGACTCTTCTACTACGAAACCATGCAGTGGTAATAGCTGCAGTATGTGGTTTTGCGTTGTCCTGCTGAAATACACAAGGCCTTCCCTGAAATAGATGTCGCCTGGAAGGGAGCATATATTGCTCTAAAACTTTTATATACCTTTCAGCATTCATGGTGCTTTTTAAAACATGAAAGTGTCCCACACCATATGCACTAATGCATCCCCATACCATCAGACATGCTGGCTTTTGAACTGAACGCTGATAACAGGAGGGATGGTCTTTCTCCTCTTCAGCCCGGAGAAAACAACGCCCATGATTTCCAACAAGAATGTCAAATTTGGACTCGTCTGACCACAGGACACTTTGCCACTTTGCTACAGTCCATTTTAAATGAGCCTTGGCCCACAGAACACGGCGGCGCTTCTGGATCATTCTCAACAATGGCTTCCTTTTTGCATGATTTTAGGTGGCATCTGTGGATGGCACGGCAGACTGTGTTTACAGACAGTGGTTTCTCGAAGTATTCCTGGGCCCATTTAGTAATGTCAATGACAGAATCATGCCGGTGAATGATGCAGTGGCGTCTGAGGGCCCGAAGATCACGAGCATCCAGTACAAGTCTTCCAGTTTCTCTGAATTTTTTGATGATGTTATGCACTGTCGGTGATGAGACCTTCAAAGCCTTTGCAATTTGACGTTGAGGAACATTGTTCTTAAAGTATTCCATAATTTTTTTACGCAAGCCTTCACAGGTTGGAGAGCCTCTGGCCATCTTTACTTCTGTGAGACCGAGCCTCTCTAAGACATCCCTTTTATAGCCAATCATGTTACAAACCTGATGCCAGTTAACTTAATTACTTCCAAAATGTTCTTTCAGCTGATTCTCTTATATATTAATTGCTTATTCAGCCCTTTTTTGCCTGTGTCCCAACTTTTTTGAGACCTGTTGCAGCCAGAAAATTTGAAATAAGCTCATTTGGTGGATTAAAATGTAAAATGTCTCAGTTTCAACATTTGAAATGTTATCTATATTCTATCGTAAATAACAAATTGGCTCATATGATCTGAAAGTCATTGGCAGGATTTTGATTTTATTCACAATTCACACTTCATCCCAACTATTTCAGAATTGGGGTTGTATATAATTTTATTAATTTATGTACTGTATCTACCTATCTATCCATTTATTTTTCATTTATATACTTTTATTCGTTCATTTATTTCTTGGCTTTTAAACACTTGTATATTATCCTATTATTCTTATTATTATTTAAAGTTTTAAACCGTTAGTTTTAACGCCTTAATTAGCTCTAGTGTTTCCTCACTGGGGGCTCTCTGCGCTGAGAGCTGCGATTGGCTCCGGCTTTGGGGATGTTGTTGTGGGGCTCTTCCTAGGTCCTCTGGCTTGGGGGGGTGCTATTTCAACAACTTTATGGTTGTGATTTTGACTCCTCCCTCTGTCAGGAGTGGGGTGACCTCGGTGGAGGCATCTCTGCGGCTATGGGCTGTGATCAGCTCTTGGTGTGGACGGCGCCCCCATGATGGCATTTCCTCATCCTCTTACCTCACTAAGTCTCTGTGGGGTGGGACAAGTTGAGGGTGGGAAAGTCAGGTTGCTGATGAGGAAGGGGTGTTGTTTACTGTCTTTGTTTTTAATATGTAAAGCACTTTGTGCTACATTCTTTGCATGAAAAGTGCTATATAAATAAAGTTTGATTTGATTTGTTGCTGCTTATCGGCGATGATTAAGGGTGGTTTCAGGTTCGGTTTGATTGTTTACTCCATTACCCCCCTGATGGTCCGCTTTCACATTGTAATGTCGCTCCGTACCCGAGTACACTTGCGTATGTGGAAAAAATCCAATATGTAAAGAAGAAGAAGGGAATGTAAACCAAAAATGTAAGAATTCCAGGCACTCAGAGAATAATTGGATCAAAAAGAAGCAAAAAAAAGGGATAAAAAGCCTTTATTATTATATGGCTAAACAGTTAAAAAAGCCGACATGTTTCGACCTATGCGGTCTTCGTCAGGGCGTAAAAAGTGCCGTAGGCCAAGGCAAACGTATATAGACATAACAACCAATAGGGATGGTGAGACATGTCACCTGATGACCTAAATAGGTACAAAGGGATGTAGCTATATGGTTTAAGAAAATAATTGGACAATAAATGCACAAAAACAAACAAGTTGATACAAAAAGGAAATGTATATGAATACACATATGAACATATAAAGATATGGAAAAACAAAATGTGCAAACATAAAAAACGAAGGATCTCAATATAGAAAGAGAATTATAAAAAAGACAGAAAATCAATATCCTCATTTAACCCTGGATAATTAAGGGCATCAAATGTATGAATCCAGAAAGCTTCCCGTTGACAAAGCCTTTTAAATCTATTGCCGCCTCTGATAGGCGCTCTAATATGCTCAATGCCCTCGATTTTAAGAGGGGAATCATTGTTATTATGTGCCTCCGTAAAATGTTTGGCAATGGGATACTCGTGATTCTTCTTGCGAATGGCGTATTTACGCTCGACTAAGCGATCACGAAGACGTCTCTTAGTGCGGCCAATGTAAAAAATTCCCGGGCAGGGAGATGACAAGCGATAAACCACATAAAGAGTGTTGCAATTAATAAAATCTGTATGCGTGTATGTTTTCCCAGTTTTAAAATCCGAGAAGGATTTAATTTGAAGGATATTGTCACAATCATTGCAGTTATAACATTTAAAGTTTCCAATAGGTTTACTCAGCCAATTGGAAGTACTTTCAGCAGGGAGATAACCGCGCAGAAGTTTGTCCCTTAAGGTGGGTGCACGTTTAAAGGAAAACATTGGAGGTTCGGGGAAAACATTACGGAGGGCAAGGTCACTTTCAATTATAGGCCAATTAGATTTGATTATATTACGAATATGCACAGCCCGAGTACTATACTGCTTTACGAAATAGGGCCGAGTGTGGGGGCGCTTCTGACGCTTACGTTTATGAAGGAGGTGACCCCGATTGAGCGAACATGCTTTATCTCGAGCTTGTTTAATAACCGAGGGTTTATAAGCTCTGTCCCTAAAACGATTAGACAGATCTGCGGACTGTTTGGTGAACACCTCATCTCTGTCACAGATCCGACGTAACCTAGACCCTGCGTGCCACTGTGGGTGGGTATTTATAAATCTGAATTTCAACGTACCCCCACAGAGGCACTGCTCGATCCATTGACTTCAGGCATACTTTTTCGCTCTACGTCTGTAACTTTTCCCCAACTCTTCGGATCGAAACAAATCAAACGCACATACCTTCCTAGCTAAGACAGCTAGACTCAGCTGCGAGTACACGCCGGTAGATGCCTTCCGTGCAGAGATATGAGCAAAAAATTCCTCCGAAGAGACGCATTTCAAACGGGTTCAAACACTTGTCGCCATCTTCTGATCCCGCCATGCAACGGTACGCCAGGGAATTCCCATTAGAAGACATGGCGACAAGTGTTTGAACCGCGCGGAGGAATTTTTGCTCATATCTCCAAGCACGGAAGGCATCTACCGGGCGTGTACTCTCGCGGCTGAGTCTAGCTGTCTTAGCTAGGAAGGTATGTGCGTTTGATTTGTTTCGATCCGAAGAGTTGGGGAAAAGTTACAGACGTAGTCCGAAAAAGTATGCCTGAAGTCAATGGGTCGAGCAGTGCCTCTGTGGGTGTGTGTTGAAAGTCAGATTTATAAATACCCACTCACAGTGGCACGCAGGGTCTAACGTAACCGTTGAAACTGTCCAAAAGGAATGTTATTCTTAAAGTGTGTAGGGTGAAATGAATCCGCTCTCAGAATAGTGTTTCGGGAAATTTTCTTCCTAAAAATATCCGTATGCAGAAAACCATCTCCATCCTTAAAAATGGTAAGATCCAAAAAATCAATACTTTCCAATTCCATAGAATATTCATTTGACAATTTGACAATAGTTTATCCATAAAAACAAAAACATTATTATGGAGAATCCAATCGGTGAATTGTAGTAGGAAGTCTGTAGGGGGCATTGTATTATCTCGGTTCGAGAAAAAATGTGCCAGGGCGAGAAGGCCCTCTTGATGAGGAATATTAGTATACAGACTTTCAACATCCATGGTCACCAGGAAGTGAGTTTGGATATTGCTCAAAGCAGACAGTTTGTTAAGCACATCTGTAGAATCCTCAAGATGGGATGGCAAGGCTTTCACGCAGGGTTTTATAAAGGAATCAATATATTGAGAAGCCGGTTCCGTAAGTGTACCATTACCACTTATAATTGGGTGACCGGGGGGGTTGTTTTTAGGCTCTTTGTGTATCTCGGGGAGCAAAGAAAAAGCGGCCGTAACAGGGTGCTCGACACACAGAAAGCCAAACTCGTTATCAGTAATCCAAGACGAGTTCTTTGCATGTAAGCAAGTTAGTGAATTGAGTCTGCATATCCATCAAAGGGCTTGTTCGGAGCATCTCGTAATATTTGGTGTCATTAAGTTGACGGAAAGCCTCAGCAACATACATGTTATTAGACAACACAACAACCGCTCCACCTTTATCGGCTGGCCGAAAAATAATATCCTTATTCGCTGCCAACTCATCCAAAGCCGAACACTTGTTGGAACACAGATTATGTTTATGCCCGATGAAGGGTTCCGTAAAAAGCTTCTCAATATAACGATTCACTTTATTAGTAAAAGCAATTAAAGCAGGGTTTGCAACTACAGGAGCAAAATAAAATGTAGGCTTAAAAACAGTATTACCCGGCACATGAGACATAGAAGGTCCCTCAGTATCATGTTGACACACAGAATCAGAGGTAGCATTACGAGCAGCACACAGTTGACTATTATTATGGTGCCACACCTTCAAATGGAGATTGCGGTAGAAGCTAAATAAGTCCACCCTGGTCCGGAATAGTGTGGTATTATGAGTGGGAGCAAAAGAAAGGCCTTTCGAGAGTACCAATACCTGTTCATTGGTCAAGACAGTGTCCGACAGGTTGATTACCGCGGATAGTGCCTGGGAGGCACGGCAGACCTCCTCAGGCCCTCCTTCCGATGTAGGGACTGGTGCGCGTCTTTTTCTTCCCCTACGAGTTTTTGGCCTCTGCGAGCCATGCGGGGGTTGAGTGGGTCAGGCAAATCTCCCTCTAAAAAAATGCTGTACCTGATCAGTGGAAATATTGGATGCCAGTTCATCATCAGTACTTGTGAGATTAAAGGAGACGGATCTGGTGCGTCGCTCCCGAGGCTGACGAGTATGCGCAGCGCGCGTGTGCCAACGATAGAACTGGCCACGTTTGTAATCCTCAATATCCCTCTTGAATTTTTGTAGCTTAGTTTGTTTGAGCATGTTTTCAAATTTCTGCAGCTCCTCCTCCTCCTCCTGTTGTGTTGTCTAATAACATGTATGTTGCTGAGGCTTTCCGTCAACTTAATGACGTCAAATATTACGAGCTGCTCCGAGCAAGCCCTTTGATGGATATGCAGACTCAATTCACTAACTTGCTTACATATGCAAAGAACTCGTCTTGGATTACTGATAACGAGTTTGGCTTTCTGTGTGTCGAGCACCCTGTTACGGTCGCTTTTTATTTGCTCCCTAAGATACACTAAGAGCCTAAAAACAAACCCCCGGTCGCCCAATTATAAGTGGTAATGGTACACTTACGGAACCGGCTTCTCAATATATTGATTCCTTTATAAAACCCCACGTGAAAGCCTTGCCATCCCATCTTGAGGATTCTACAGATGTGCTTAACAAACTGTCTGCTTTGAGCAATATCCAAACTCACTTCCTGGTAACCATGGATGTTGAAAGTCTGTATACTAATATTCCTCATCATGAGGGCCTTCTCGCCCTGGCACATTTTTTCTCGAACCGAGATAATACAATGCCCCCTACCGACTTCCTACTACAATGGACCGATTGGATTCTCCATAATAATGTTTTTGTTTTTATGAATAAACCATATCGGCAAAGATTGGAGTCCCTATGGGATCTTGTTTTTCTCCTAATTATGCTTGACTGTATTTAGGCTTTTGGGAACAGAGATATGTGATTAATTCTGTTAATCCTTTCTTTAATTCCATAACCTGGTATGGTCGTTACATTGAGGATTTATGTTTCATTTTCAATGGTGATAAAACCAGTTTGTTGGCTTTTCATAGATATTTGAATTCCACCAATGAGAACGTCAAATTGTCAATTGAATATTCTATGGAAAGCATAGATTTTTTGGATCTTACCATTTTTAAGGATGGAGATGGTTTTCTGCATACGGATATTTTTAGGAAGAAAATTTCCCGAAACACTATTCTGAGAGCGGATTCGTTTCACCCTACACACCTTAAGAATTACATTCCTTTTGGACAATTTCAACGGTTACGTCGGATCTGTGACACAGATGCGGTATTCACCAAACAGTCGGCTGATCTGTTTAATCGTTTTAGGGAGAGAGCTCATAAACCCTCGGTTATTAAACAAGGTCGACATATAGCATGTTCGCTCAATCGGGATCACCTCCTTCATAAACGTAAGCGTCAGAAGCGACCCCACACTCGGCCCTATTTCGTAACGCAGTATAGTACTCGGGCTGTGCATATTCGTAATATAATCAAATCTAATTGGCCTATAATTGAAAGTGACCTTGCCCTCCGTAATGTTTTCCCCGAACCTCCAATGTTTTCCTTTAAACGTGCACCCACCTTAAGGGACAAACTTCTGCGCAGTTATCTCCCTGCTGAAAGTACTTCCAATTGGCTGAGTAAACCTGTTGGAAACTTTAAATGTTATAACTGCAATGATTGTGACAATATCCTCCAAACTAAATCCTTCTCGGATTTTAAAACTGGGAAAACATATACACATACAGATTTTATTAATTGCAACACTCTTTACGTGGTTTATCGCTTGTCATCTCCCTGCCCGGGAATTTTTTACATTGGCCGCACTAAGAGACGTCTTCGTGATCGCTTAGTCGAGCGTAAATACGCCATTCGCAAGAAGAATCACGAGTATCCCATTGCCAAACATTTTACGGAGGCACATAATAACAATGATTCCCGCTTAAAATCGAGAGCATTGAGCATATTAGAGCGCCTATCAGAGGCGGCAATAGATTTAAAAGGCTTTGTCAACGGGAAGCTTTCTGGATTCATACATTTGATGCCCTTAATTATCCAGGGTTAAATGAGGATATTGATTTTCTGTCTTTTTTATAATTCTCTTTCTATATTGAGATCCTTCGTTTTTTATGTTTGCACATTTTGTTTTTCCATATCTTTATATGTTCATATGTGTATACATATACATTTCTATTTTGTATCTACTTGTTTGTTTTTGTGCATTTATTGTCCAATTATTTTCTTAAACCATATAGCTACATCCCTTTGTACCTATTTAGGTCATCAGGTGACATGTCTCACCATTCCTATTGGTTGTTATGTCTATATACGTTTGCCTTGGCCTATGGCACTTTTTACGCCCTGACGAAGACCGCAAGATAGGTAAAAAACATGTTGGTTTTTTTTTTGACTGTTTAGCCATGTAATAATAAAGGCTTTTTATCCCTTTTTTTGCTTCTTTTTGATTGAATTATTCTCTGAGTGCCTGGAATTCTTACATTTTTGGTTTACTCTCCCATCCCATGCTTCCAAGAGCACCAGCTTTACATTCTTTTGGTAACTTCTTTATCCCATGAGTGCCGAATATTTTCTTTTATAAGAAGAGGGGAATGCTTGCGTCATCAGGAACCCAATGCCGAAGTTGACAATGGAGTTCATCTTCATACTTTGCCTGCCTCTATTACTTTTTAAAGCTGCCACTAGCGTTCATCTGTAAGGTGCAAAACAGCGTTTAATTTCTTTGTTGGACCAGAGAGATCCTTTCGTGGCCATATTTGTTTGAACGGGACAGTCGGATAGTTAGGTGTCACAGAGCAGTCCACTTCTGTCTTTAGGTAAGGTTGCTTTCACAGATGGTTTGAGTCCGCATGAACCATTCTCGAGACCACCTTTATCAAGGGTGCTTTTCTCAGATCTCAAAGATCTCGTGACCCCTAAGTCTTGTTCATTTGATAAGTGTGAACACAAGTGTACCGTACTTGGGCACGTTGGTGAGTCTGCTTGAAAAAGGACATCTCAAGTTCGGTTCATATGGACTCGCACCAAATGCGAATGCAACCATACCTAAACATGGACTTCCTTTTGAAATTTAGCTCACTGAGAATGTAGTGAGCAGGCCTTATGGCTGTCCATTCCAAGCAAACGGGTGAATTTTTGGCCCTGCTTCTCTAATGCATTCTTGGGGATTACTTGGAGACCTACTGGCAATTAGGAATCACGCTGTGAATTGTACGCTGGCACATCCTGTGTACCAGTGTTGGTGTATTACTTTTGTACAATTCCATTGTATGTGCAACATTTATACACAGGGGCTGGAGGGGGTAAAGATTACTTCATAGGGCCGAAGTTCAGGGTGTGCAGTCTCAAAAGGACAGAGAAATAAATTTGCACTGGGAAGGGGGCCATGTAGATAGCATTTGCACCCAGAATTTGGAAATACTCTGGGAATCGTACTGTAGTGCTGTCAGAAATGTGGCTTTTAAGGCAAGGGATTTTCTTCTATTTCAAAATGACAGTGGTACACTTGCCTTAATACCTGTGCGTGGTTCAAACTCATGTCTACAGTTTGAAACCATTGCTGATGTTCTTTGTCTTCCACTGAGTAGCAGTCTCTGAGTAAGACAGATGACAAATAATAATCCACACATGATTTATGTTGTTTTTCCTTTTTAAAGCAACTTGCCATGGATAAAAAAGTAGCACTTTCCCATTTAATTATCTCACATCTAATGCTGTAGCCATCAAGCGGTGAGTTATGAATTTGAACTGAATGGCATTTGTTTTTTGTCCCACTGAGATGAAGAGAACTGAGGTGGTATCATTACAGTTACAGAAGCAGACAAAAGGAATTAGTTACAATGATGCTTATTTTAGCTTACGTGTAGATCTTTGTACGTATAAAGTACCCAAAATACATTGTTCTGTTATGCCAGTGCTGTCTATGAGTGTGGGTCTTAAATAGGTTTTCATTAAAGATAGCTCTGTACTCTGTACAGACGTACATTCGGCTTTCCCTCCCCCCTGACCAGTCCCCCAGTCCCTTCTGCTGAAAAAGACCTCAGCATGATGCTGTCACAACCGTAATTCACCATTGGGATGGTATCGGGCAGGTGATGGGTGGTGCATGGTTTCCTCCAAACATGGCGTTTAGAATTGAGGCTAAACAGTTCAGTATTGGCTTTATCAGACCAGAGAATCTTGTATTACATAATATGAGAATCATTTTAGTGCTTTTTTGCTAACTCCAAGGGGGCTTTTAAGTGTCCTTTACCGAGAAGAGGCTTCCGTCTTGTCACTCTGCCATAAAGCCCAGGTCAGTGGAGTGGTGCAGTGATGGTTGTCCTTCTGCTAGTTTCTCCTGTCTCCACACAGACTCTTTGGAGCTCAACTAGTGCGACGGTTGGGTTCTTAGTCACGTCTCTTACTAAGACCCTTCTCCCCTGAATGCTCAGTTTGGCTGGGCGGCCAGCCCTAGGAAGAGTCCTGGTTGTTCCAGACTTTGTCCATTACAGAATTGAATTGGTGAATTCAATAAAGTCCCAACTCCACAGAATAGATACAGAATTTAAGATAAGTTTTTGTTACTACTATTGTTTTCTGTTTGGATTTGATGGTCTCTCAACTATGGTACTGATTTCATTGTGCGTTTTTTTTTTTTTTTTTTTGTTTGTGGGTGAAAATTTTAGGTACAGGTGTGTCACATTTAGTTTAATTAAAAGTAGCATCAATACATTAAAAAGAGTAACCCAAAAATTCAGTTGTTTATTTTTAAAGCAGCAGCTAATTTGCAATACAAAATTGCTTACTTCTCGGGAGATCTCTTCATACACTCCCTATTTCTCTCTCACTGTTTCATTTTTTAAATGATGTTTTTTCACTGTCTGAAAGACCACTTGCATTTTTTATAAATCTTCACCTAACATTTTACATTATCATGCAAGCTTGCATGTGTACAAAATGGCAAAAAGATATCGGGCCTCATGCAGTGACATACTCTTAAAATTCTCTTACATTTTCTCTTATTTTGTTGTCAAGAGAAAAAATAAGAAAAATCAACTCCAGATGCACCAAATGTTTTTACTATCCAAATCTGCTCTTATCCATGTGTGCAGAATGATTAATCCCATTTCATCATAAACTGGAGGAGCATGGCCGATTCTTTTTAGCATAGGTAATGCCCATTGAGCACCATATAGGGGCAGGTGTTGTGCCGTGTGCATATAGCCGACTTTGGCACAAGTGGAGAGATGCCACCAAAAAAAGGTTTCAAGAAGAACAACTCAAGCAGCAGGGAAATTTAAGTACTGTTTAATCAACTTAAACAAAAGAAATGTGATCTTATTAATTAGGATTCTTTAACGGATAGTATTTTTTAACCACAAATTAAATAATCCAGTAATTAAAATTCCTTTAACATACAGTTGTGTATAATAATCTAAATTTGATGCTATTACATACATGTCAACTTATACGGATTGCCTGTAGATTATATGGATTTTTCTCCAATTACACTGCCTCCGTACATACAAATAAAGTTATACGGATTTTTAATTTCAGCTGGGAAGCGTACCTGGTATTAGAATCATAAATCCTGTCTGTCTGTGTTAACACTATAACATCAGAACTGTTTTAGATTCAACCTTTAGACATTGCATGTCAATAGCTGGAATAAAAAGAAACGTTGAGTTCGAAGATGGGTATGATAGGTGTGATAGATTTTGTTTATCATCATTATACATGTTCAAATATTGCCCTGCTTTATGCGATCACTCCGCTGTCATCACGGCTGGTTCGATTTCAGCTGGTCTCTAGTTAGAAAAAACGATCAAAAAATTACTTATTGGAAGCTATTCATTTTGATGATGAAAGCGCACATGAACACACCACCTTAAACAAACAACAACAACCAGATGCTTCTTTTCATGGCTCAACACAATTTGCCGCCAGCCATAGTGGCCACTTTTCGGAGCTTCTGCTCATCATGCATATGGAACCATATAGACTTAATTAAACACAGTACAGTCTGCACAATCGCTAATAGTATCAGTTGCATTCTTACAAACTCAGACAAATTATCAGGAAGAGTTTGGTTCCCAAGGCTGCCCAACAATGGCTATTACTGGATGTCACCTGTCTCCCTTGTGATATATCAGTGAAATGATAAGAATATTGGTGAGAGATTGGTGATTTTGGTCAAGATTTTCACCGAGTGGAGCGCAATTGAGGATCCCAGACATTCAGGGCCGTGTGTACATCGGCACGAGCATGACAATTTTCACTGTCCTGGAGGAGACTTTGAGGTTCTCTTATTTTCATGCTTGATTCGAAAGCTTTTTATGCTTTTTAAAATATTTCAATGAAATTTTAACGCTCTATTTATAATTGTAGTCCCCGAACGAATTCGGGCGGCTACTATGGATTCACGCGAGTCGTCTTCGCCGCCGTGTCTGCGTCCATAGACACTTCCTTGTGGATGCTCTACGGGCTGTAATTTTTCACTGATTACTTTCATATTTGGTATTGAGATGTGTTATACTTCACTCATGACTCATGTCGATTTTGGTTGGCATGGCGACAGTATTGGCCGAATTATGCGCAAATTTGTGCTGAAACATACACACTTCCTTGTGGATGCAGTACAGGCTGTAATTTTTGACCGATTACTTTCATATTTGGTGTGGACATGTGCTATACTTCACTTATGACACTTATCAATTTTGGTTGCCATGGCAACAGTATTCGCGGAATAATACGCAAATTACTGGCAAAATGTAGAGATTTCCTTGTGGATGCAGTACAGGCTGAAATTTTGGACTGATTGCTTTCATATTTGGTATGGACATGTGTTAGACTTCACTTATGACACCTATCGATTTAGGTTGCCATGGCGACAGTATTCGCCAAATAATTTGCAAAAAAGGGGAGAAGCGGGCTTTCAGGGGCTACACCCATGTGGTCCGGCTGACCGGACTGTCTAGTTTCACTCATGAAAAAATTATTATATTCAAAAAATACTCTTAAAAAATCTTACGGATTTTTTTAAGGAGGTTATGGATTTTAACTGGAGGTAATACAGGTGGGAACCCAAAGAGGTTGACCTGTATGCCATTATGCATTTTTTATGTTCCTAAAATGTAAAACGTGTTTCTACACATTGAAGAAACAATGTATGGACAGGGTAAACGGGATGTTTTTCTCTTTAATGGTATGTGAGTCCCCTCGACCACTCATAAAACTTTCTCTTACCTAGGAGAACAGCAAAAATAGAAAACATTGCTGAATCCCAGAAATCAATGGATACTGAAAAAATAGGAGAAAATCATGGGTGCAAGCAAAAATAAGAGATTTATTTGTCCACTACAGGCCAAAATATTACAAAGACCCTGCATTTTTCAGAATTAGACTGGTTTTTGTCATCTTGAAGTTCATTTTGAGCAACAAAGGCAAATCCTCATGTATTGAATAAAAATGTTGCTTGCTAACAACTGTACATCTTGAAGCTCAACTTTCAGCAGGTATTCCTCCATAGCCTGGATTAGAGCCCCACAGACAGGGGATGTGTAGCCAGTAAAAATGTTGGAGATCTCACAGATATAAAGGGCACCATGAATAGGGAGGCGTACCATTCCATCCTCCAATGCCATGCTATTCACTCGGGGCAAAGACTGGTTGTTCAGGACTTCATGCTTCAGCAGGACAATGACTCCAAGCACTCCTCCAACCTGTGCCAAAGATATCTTGACAAAAAGGAGGAAGCAGAAGTGCTTCAGAAGATGGTGTGACCCCCACAGTCACCAGATTTGTCACCCATTGAGTTGCTGTAGGATGAACTTGACTGGGCAGTCAGAGGAGTGTGCCCATCAAGTTCAAAGGAGGTCATGAAGGAACTCTTAAAAGCCTGGAATGAGTTACCAGGAAGTTCTCTCCTTAAATTGCTGGAAAGAATGCCTAGGATGTCTCAAGCTGTTATCAAGGCTAAGGGAGGGTACTTTGTAGAAAGTCAAATCACTTGGCAAATAATTTTGCACATTTCTTGTTAAGATATGTGTTTCTTTGTTATTCTGTTTTTTGTTGTCGCTGAAAATATACTTTCAGAAAAACCAGCCAAATTCTGAAAAATGTAGGGTGTTTGTAATATTTTGGCCTGACGTGTATATCGCTTCTGGCATGAGGCTCATTGAGTCAGGAAAATGCTTGTTGCTAAGAACAGTCACTAATTGGATATTTATGGTCATGTGATATTTCATGATGTCACATGTATGGACGTCACTCACTTTTCCATACTAACACCTTGACGTCACTCATTCTTCCACAGTACTTGCTTTTTACTTCTGTCTCTGAAGAATGACTACAATCATTTTTACACACCGGTATTACCCTTGTAGTTACTTTAGTGGGCAGGTTATGCGGCAAGGGGATAATTCAGTATAATCTCGAAATGTGACAACACTAGATTTTCCCATGGAGACTATAAACAATATACTGTATGTAGTCTATGCTCTAATCTAACAGTCTGCATTCCAATTAGCAGTGCCCCATGCAGGAAACACAGCCCTCCCAGAACAATTACTTACAGTCCTCAATGTATTATGTTGTTTAGCGACTGTATTTGAGAATATAACAATTCCTGTCCTGTTGAGGAGTTTAATCATAAAATCCAGGTTTCGGCATATTTCTTGCCCTGATCCTCGAAAGATCCGATTTTCTTCAGACTGAGGTAGTGTTCATTTCATTTTTTAAATACACTTTTGCCTAGTGTTGTCCTGCTGGACATTAAGCAAAATTTCAGGTTTATTCATAATAAGAACAGCGGCAGAGTTTTGAATTTCATCATTGTTTTTTTTTTTTTTTCCCAATAAACCCAGCTGATTTTTTGTTCTTGTTGTTGTTTCCCGATTATAACAGGAGTAGACACAGTATTCTTGAGTTGTTATGTAAGTCCTAAAAGTCAGATTACTGATGTGATGTAATCCACCTGACTGGTGCATTGTAGCATAAGGGGGCCCACGTGTAAGGGTTACATTTGTGTCTACTTTTTGCAGTCATGAGCAACCTGTGGCGCAGGTGGCACAATAACACGGGTATTTAATGGATATACTGTGGCATAGGTGTTCAGTAGGAATACTATTATGCATGTCTATAATGGATATACTGTGGCATAGGTGTTCAGTAGGTATACTATTATGCAGGTCTATATTGGATATATTTTTAAATGGGTGTTTAGTGGGTATACCGTAACATAGTCCTACAGTGAATACACTGTTGTGTTGGTGTTTGATGGATATTACACAGTTGCACAGCTCCATAGTACATATGCCATTACTTTGGTGTCCAGTGAGTTTATATGGTCTGTTCAGCAATTATGCAGCTATTGGAGCAAACAGTTGCACAAAGGCTCATGGAAGATAACAAGGATTAAAAGCAAAACATTTCTCGTTTTGGTTCATTCCGAGCAGGAATGTTATTTTTACATTTCTGTTCCAGTGTTCTGAGGCATGTTCTTTAATTAATGACCAGTTAGAACATTACAGAAGAATAGTTAATAAAATATTCTTTAAATGACATCATCATTCTTTCAAAATGATTAATATGCAGCATCAACAAAATAAAATATATACGCATGAGAAAGAAGAAACAATAATAGCGGTTTGCATTAAGCTGAATGAGTAATACAAATATTTATTTCTATCATGTAGCCTGATGCTGTCTCCCCAAAGAATGCAAAAAAAAAAAAAAAAAAAAAAAAAAGGGTGTTTGACTGATGGATTATTTTTATTTTTTCGCTTTGAAGATTTGCCACTCAGTTCGCACCAAGAATACATTCACCTGTTTGGGAGATCAACTTGGCACACTACCAATAAACAGCAATGTGTGTTGAACCTTGTTTACGTTCAAGGGTTGGTACTTCCCGGAATCTCAAAATTCTAAATATCTAAAATTGAGAATAAAGTTTCCCCTCACCACTGAAATTGCTTTTGTTCCTGAAATTTGTTTTTGTATTTTATTATATTCCTCTTGAGAAGAAAACCTTTCTGGTTCTCTATTTCGTTTTTGAATTGTTTCTAATCCTGGTAGATAAATGTAACACAAGTCAGCAATGGGCAAACTGCTGCAGTCACAGTCTGTGCCGCTGTTTGTCGCCCCCTACAGGAGGCATCCTGTGCATATGTGCTCATCGTGACAGCAGTGTACTGGGTGTCAGAGGCTGTGCCCCTCGGGGCTGCTGCTTTGGTCCCTGCATTCCTGTATCCATTGTTTGGGGTCCTTAAGTCAAGTGAGGTAAGCAAACTTTTTGCACGCTTTAAATCTCAGTGACACAGCTTTGTAGTTAGTGTACAATGTCAGCTCTAGAAGGATTCGGTCAATATGTGTAATGTAAATGAAAACAGAAGACAGAAATGTGCAAATCACTTCAAACCTGTATTCAACTGAAAAAGTACATAGATAAAATAATGTACTGACTCATCAACTTTACTGAGTGATTTTGAAATGTGATATTGGTAGCGCATTTCAATGAAGTTAGGACGGTGTAATATCACCTCTCCTTTTAATTACAACCAGCATTTGTTTTGGAACAGAAGACACTAATTGTTTTGAAAGTGGAATGATGCCGGGACAAGCTCATTTCACTGGCACAGGCCTTCTGAAGTACATACAAGCCCGCGTGGTTATGTCTATATAGAAGCATGTCAGATTAATGCAGTGCCATCTGAGGGCTCGAAGGTCAAGTTCATCCAGTATTGGCATTCAGTCTCATCTTTAACATGTGGAGGGATTGTTTCACAATCGGGGTATACTTTCTGGGTCCACAGTAGTCCAAAAATCAAACTTAAAATTTTCTGGTTCCTTGGTGCCAAAAATGCCTTGTGGGACAGGAGTTAAACATGCAAAATATCAGAGCTGCAAGTCATATACTGTCCATAAAGTAATGAACTTCCACTTGACACTGCCTTTCCGGAGAGGACACTTTTCGACCTGATACACACACGCAGACACTGGGCAAAGATTTCTACAGTGTTAAAATGAAAACACGCCAAAGACATTATATAAACTGGTGCCATGCAACATTGTTTGTATGTAGTGCTAACTGCAGTTAAAACTGAAGTGACGACAGTCATTTTGTTGTACTGGAAAGGATGCATTTTGACAGTCACGCTATTTAACCCTTTCACTGCCGCTTACTGAGAATAAGACAACCCTTGCTTACCGTAAATTTTCGTGCTATCACAGCGTGATATTGCATGTGGATTTTCACGCCCTTTTTCAAACTAAAAACGCCAGAAATTGACAATTTTATGTACGGAAAACATGTTCAAAATACATTTACCTTTCCATTGACACATATCTTTGCTTAGTTTTTCCTAAAGTAAAAACAGAAAATGAGGATAAAAACCGTATTTCGGTTTGTCAAGACAAGACGATTTCTCCTCTATGGGATTTATGTACAAACGGAGATACACGTGCATTTGTGTACAAACTGAGATACACGTGCTGCAGCACGCACTGCCTGCAATGGCCGTGAAGTCAGCAAGGGACTGTGCATAACCGGAGGACTGGGAACTACGGGAAGCCTGATAACATCACTGACGTGTTGTGCGATACCAGACTCGTGCAAAGGGGTGTTTTGTTGCGGAGCTTTAACAGTTTTTGTGAGGGACTTTCTCTGGGCGCAAAATAGCGACAATGGTAAGTGATGCGGGATCGGCGCTGTCGCGGAAATGCGACAATGGTAATGAAAGGGTTAAGCTCATCTGAAGTTGTACTCGGACTGCACCTTGGACCCGGTCTAAGTTCTAATTTGTAGCTTACCGGCCCTATGGGCCGATAAGCTATTGTCCTGGTGTGGCATCCATTGTCCGTCGTGCGGATCATTTTTTATCGTTTTTTTTGCTCTGATGAATTTTCGTATAAATTTGCAATAACATACTACTAGACCATATCTCCAGACGTTTTTCTCGGATTTTTGATTGAATCATTTTTGTCCGTTTTATGGGCCCTTGAAATTTTGGCTCCAATGTTAAAGATAGGACTGAGAAATTTTAAAAAATTATTTCTCAAAAACTACGGGATAAATTTTTTTCTTAATCAGGCAATCAGCTTACCTTGGTACCATCAATGTACAGTGCGAGCGCCATTTTGATTGAATCGACAGAAGTGGGTCTATTGGGGGCGCTGTACTTTATGAATACGCAAGATGGCCTGTGGAGGCTAAATGGTTGCAGATAGAGATTAAGTTTGTATTATCGACATATAGGAAGTCTTATATGACCTATACATTGGCTATGTTAAAGTTGACCTCAGATGACTTTGAAAGGTCAAACTCGAGGTCAGGGAATATATTAACAATGTTAAAAGATATGACTTGAAATTTCAAAAAATTATTTCTCAAAACCTGTCTGATAACTTTTTTTCTAAATCTGGCAATCAACTCACTTTGATAAACTTTATGTACAGTGCGAGTGCCATTTTGATTGAATGGACGGAAGTGGGTCTAGTGGGGGCGCTGTACTTTAACATTGGGTCTTATGGAGAATGGGCCAAATTGCCTGTGGAAGCTAAATGGTTGCAGATAGATTAAGTTTGTATTACTGACATACAGGAAGTAATATATGACCTATATTTTGGCTGTGTTAAAGTTGACCTCAGATGACCTTGAAAGGTCAAACTTGAGGTCAAGCAAAATGTTACAATTTTCAAAGGTTTGTACGCTTGAAAATATTGAAGATTGGGAACATATGTGCATTGAACACTTATAGGAAGTCATGTATGAACTTTCATTTGGTGGCCTTGAACTTGACCTTCGACGACCTTCGAAGATCAAACTTCACATAGTGAAACTTCAATGACTTCTATCACCAAAACTATTACAGATAAAGCTTAGGTTTGTATTGCGGGCATATAGAAAGTCATGTATGAAGTTTCATTTGGTGACATTGAACTTGACCTTCAGTGACCTTGAATGCCCAAACTTCACAGTGAAATTTCAATGACTTATGTCAGCAAAATGGTTACAGATAGTTTTGGTATGTATTGGAGATGTATAGGAAGTCATACATGAACTTTCATTTGGTGGCCTTGAACTTGACCTTCAGTGACCTTCAACGGCCAAACTATACAGTGAAATTTCAATGACTTATATCAGCAAAATCGTTACAGATTGAGTGTAGGTTTATATTGGAGAAGTATAGGAAGTCATGTATGAACTTTCATTTAGTGACCTTCATATTGACCTTCGAAGGTCTAACTTGACCTAGAGAAAATTCAATGACTTCTATCACTGAAAAGGTCACAGATAGAGCCTAGGTTTGTGTTACTGACATAGGAAGTCTCATATGAACTTTCATTTTGTGACATTCAGCTTGACTGTTGATGACATTTGAAGGTCAAACTTGACATAATACAATTACAATGACTTGTCTTGCCAAAATGGTCACAGATGGAGTATAGGTTTGTATTACAGACATATAGGAAGTCATATATGAACTTTCATTTGGTGACCTTCGTATTGACCGTCAAAGGTCAAATGTGACCTTGTGAAAATTCAATGACTTGTATCACTAAAACGGTCTCAGATGGAGCCTAAGTTTGTTTACCGACATCTAGGAAGTCACATATGAACTTTCATTCAGTGACATTCAACTTGACTGTCAGTGACCTTTGAGGGTCAAACACCACAGTGCAATTACAGTGACTTGTATCACCAAAATGGTCACAGATTGAGCCAAGGTTTGTATAGAGACATTTAGAAAGTCATATATGAAGTCCATTTGCTGACCACAACTTGACATTCTGTGACCTTTAAAGTTCACAATTGACATATACAAGATATATGTCATACAAGGATATATGACAAAGTGGAACAGATTTCCGCGGTGAAGCTGGGGTGTATCTGTGAAACGACGCATAAGACACACCACAGTGCTTGCGAGGTGAACTGTTCTCAGTTGGTCTCATTCAAAAATACAACCCTGATTGTGAAACAGCCCAGAGATTACTTGCTTTCTCTGGAATCTCCAAATCATCTCACCATATTATTGGCTGCTGATGGTAAAATCCTTAAATTCCATGCAATCGCACATTGACAAACAGTGTTTTTAAACAGTTGATTATTTGTTCACGCAGCATTTGGCAAAGTATCAAACCTCAAACCATCTTGCTGGTAATGACTAGTCAACCATACCATTTGCTCATTTTCTACTTATTCACAGCTGAATCACTTCGTACCTAATTACCTGTAGAATGTTCCAAACGGGTGTTTTTTTGAAGATTGTACAACTTTCCCAGTTTCCATTCCTCTATACCAGTTTTTTGGGAACATGTTGCAGGAATCAAATTTGGAATTCTCAAATATACTGAGAAGCATTGAAAACGCAACTTGAATAAAATTCATCATTTTAGAAACTCTTTTAAACATTTTTTTGGTATAATGGTCATTTTTTGGTCAAATAAGATGCACCATTTTTTGAAAATTGTGTTGGCCACTTCTGGTTTGTTCAGAAACACTGTAACAATAACTGACTGAGTATCAGACTGGTATCCATTTCTCACATGCACGTGCAAGTGGGACAGCCTGATTTTTCAGATGTAATGTCCAGACCTGGCCCCTTTGAGGACGCTGAAAATTTTACGATAGAGACTCATTATTATTATCATGCCACGACTGACGCTGGCAGAGAGGAACCCGGCTATTGGAATGCTAAGCGCAGGATCGTGACAAAATGCTGTCGCCTGTCATATTGAGATCAACTGATCAACAATTTCAAGGCACCATACATGTTAGGTGGAGGATCAGCCACTCCCAGGCACCGATCATTTGACGACAGCAAGGCAGAATCGCCATATTCTTCTGCGCCATTTGTGGAATTGTTTTTAAACTGCTGCTGACACTGCTAGTGGAACCATTGGGATGAGTAGGAGGTCTATTAGTGCAAGAATAGTCCCTCGACTGCGTACGCGCACGTCAACCTTACCAAGGACAGCTCCTCATGCAGGTGCACAGACTTGCGAAGCAACGTTGGGCTGCAGCAGGAGGTTATCTTGGACAAAGAAGGTGGGAGGATGTTGTTTTCCCTGAGGAGTCAAGGTTCAACGTGAGCTTTCCTGATGGGTGTCTCGGAGTTTATTGACGTGAAGGTGAACGCTTTGCTCCTCCTTGTATCATTGAAAGAGATCAGTTTGGTGGTGGTGGCGTTATGGTTTGGGGCACCATAAACCCTCGTTCCTGTTCTGAACTTGTTGTTCTCAATGGCAATTTGAAGACACGAGGTTATATCAGCAATATTCCGCAGCCAGTTCTTTTTCCTTTGTTGAGATGACATGGTGGAAACAGACTTGTCTTCCAGCATGACATTGCTACACCACACAGAGCCATTCTCATTAGAAATTTCTTGCATTGAATATCTGTGGGATGAAGTTAGAGGACATGAGTGACGTCAACTGCATCCATCCCAGCACATTGCCGTGCTCGGACAGGCATTGATTCGTTGTTTGTGTGTGTCCATGCCTTGACACCTGCAGGTCACACCAGATATTTACTGGTCTTCTGTTCTGTGAACTCTGGGATGGTGATTGAACTGGTCAAGTATTTTTAGCCCAACATCATCAGATGGGGGGGCTCTTCAAATCACTTTTTGTCCGTGGTCCGTGGTCCGTCCGTCCATCGTCCGTTGTCCGTAAACTTTTCTTGTTACCGCCGTTTCTCAGGAGCTACCCGTCCCATCTTTCTCAAACTTGGTACACAGGTTCTCCTTTGGTCCTAGTTATGCACCATGTATTTTTTGTCCTGGTTCGTAAATCCAATATGGCTACCAGGCAGCCATGTTGGATTTCAACACAAAAGTTTGTTTCCGCTATTTCTCAAGATCTGCCAGGGGAATTTTTTTCTTATCATGCATACAGGTTCCCCCTGGGTCCTAGTTGTGCACCATTGCCTTTTGAAGTCAAATGGGTGAATCCAAGATGGCGACTGGACAGCCACATTGGATATTTTGTTACCGCTATTTCTCAGGAATTACCAGTCCAATCTTCCCGTAACTTGGTGCAGAGATTCCCTTTGGGTCCTAGTTGTGCAACATACACTTTCTGTCCTCGTGGCTAAATCCAATATGGCTGCCCAACAGCCATCTCGGATTTCAACATAAAAGTTAACACCATTTCTCAAGATCCGGTGGGGGTAATGTTTTTTCTTATGTTGCATACAGGTTGCCCTTGGGTCCTTGTTAAGCACCGTTGCATTTTGAAGTCGAATGGGTGAATCCAAGATGGCGGCTGGGAAGCCATGTTGGATATTTTGTTACCGCTATTTCTCAGGAACTACTAGTCCCATCTTTCTCAAACTTGGTACCACTTTCCCTTTGGGTCGTAGTTATGTGTCATTGGTTTTTTTTTATCTCTTGGATAAATTCAGTATGGCTGCCCAGTGGCCATCTTGGATTTCAACACAAATATTTGTTACCACTATTTCTCAAGATTTGTTGAGGGAATTTTTGTCTCATCATGCATACAGGTTCCCCCTGGGTCATAGTTGTGCACCATTGCCTTTTGAAGTCAAATGGGTGAATCCAAGATGGCGACTGGACAGCCATATTGGATATTTTGTTACCGCTATTTCTCAGGAATTACCGGTCCAATCTTCCCCAAACTTGATGCACAGGTTCCCTTTGGGTCCTAGTTGTGCAGCATACACTTTGTGTCCTTATGGCTAAATCCAATATGGCTGCCCAGTGGCCATCTTGGATTTCAACATAAAAGTTACCACAATTTCTCAAGATCTGGTGGGGGTGATGTTTTTTTCTTATGTTGCATATGGGTTCCCCTTGGGTCCTTGTTAAGCACCGTTGCATTTTGAAGTCAAATGGGTGAATCCAAGATGGCGGCTGGGAAGCCATGTTGGATATTTTGTTACCGCTATTTCTCAGGAGCTACCAGTCCAATCTTTCTCAAACTTGGTACCATTTTCCCTTTGGGTCGTAGTTATGCGTCATTGTTTTTTTTTTTTTTTTTTTATCTCTTGGATAAATCCAATATGGCTGCCCAGTGGCCATCTTGGATTTCAACAAAAAAGTTTGTTACTGCTATTTCTCAAGATCTGTTGGGGGAATCTTTTTCATATCTTTCATACATGTTCCCCTTGGGTCCTAGTTTTGCATTATTGCCTTATGATATCAAATGGTTGAATCCAAGATGGCCACGTGGGAGTCCTAAACATTTCTTGTTATCACTATTTCTCAGGAACTAGCACTTTGATCTTTTTCAGACTTAGTACACAAGTTCCTCTTGGGCCCAAGTTGTGCATCATGCACTTTTTGTCCTGGTTTGTAAATCCAATTTGACTGCCCAGCAGCCAAAAATCCTGTTTGATGTCAGTGTGAGGGGATGGATAACCCACACTGGGAATTTCTGAAAGCCAGTACATGTATGTATGGTACCTGACTGCATTTACGTGCACTATATTTTTATCCTACTTCTCTACACTCCATAGGAGTTGATTGCAGACACAATATATGGTGTTCAGTATGTAATGTGCTGGGTTTTAGGAAATGAGTCGATTGAAGCTTGTCGAACATGGCACTGCCTTTAATGGTTTTGGTCATGCTCATTTGATTTCTCAAATGTTTCATCATGCACTGCTGGCATGAAATACTTATTTTATGTTGGCAGATTTCTTCTGTTTTTTTTTTTTTTTAAATAAATTTAACCATTTGTTTTTTGGAATATGGGATATAAGTAATGACAAGAATGAATGACAAGAAAAATTAAAAAAGCTACCAATACCATTGCCTTTCTGATACCAGAACTCCTGTTTCATCTTAGTGAAAGTGTCAGTCCTCTCAATAAAAGGGGGAAAAAACACTCAAGAGCACCAGTTCATACTGATAAAAACATACCATGGGGTTACTATGTGTATTTGAGTATGTGACAGTCAATGGTATCAAGTTCAGATGCCATTTCTAGATAATGTAGGTCTACTGTTGTGCCATCCCCACTTTGTCACACAGCAAGGGGGAGGAAGATTTGCAGTTCTAAAATACCAAGAAAGATTACTGTTCTCAGATGATATGAACGGCAATGTTTGTCTGAGGTTTAATGGTGATATGTGCCAAACATCAGCAATTACTTATGCTTGGAGTTCAAAAGAACTCTAATGGATCCAGACTTCCTTTTAGCATAGATCTACATGTCTGAATGGGAATGTTGGGATCTTGAAGGGTTTTGTGCATGTTGAGATCCTGAATTTGCCTATTGTTCATGCTTCCCTTCATATTGAGATTGTTAATTTGCCTGTTGTTCATATTTCCCTCAGCAGCCTGTTCAAGTTTATTTATAAAAATATTAACTTTCACCAAAATTAATCAATTTTAACTCCCACAGTATCCTTAATTGCATTTTATTTGACATATAAATTGACAATGCACATTTACTGAACATATGTCAGTTTGACAGATGTCTTCACTCTTGGATTGCTCATGGAGGTTTTTGTTAGCCCGCTTGGCCGACAGGCCCAAGGGGCTTATGCTGTACTTAGGGTCGTTAGTGGTGGTCTGTTGTGCGTCCGTGCGTGCATGCGTGCGTTACGTCGTTTCAGCGCGATACAGCTTTCAGTTTTCAACGGATCCTTTTCATATTTTATATGCATATTTTATATTTGATTTTGGTAGTGCTAAAATTCTTGGTTTGGCCACCAGGCAGCTTTTTCTGCAAAACTTCAAACAGCTCTAGCTCCCTTATTCTACGAGCTAAGACGCTCAAATTTTTACTGTAGGGTGTTCTGCCAAGGGTCCATCATATACGTAATGGGTCTTTGATTTGACCCAATTTTAAAGGCTGTATAGGTCAAAGGTCATAAAATGTGCCGGTTTCGTTTCAGCGCCATAGCGCCCTCAGTTTTCAACGGATCCTTTTCCAATTTTATATGCATGTATATGGGCCCAAGATCTAGCCTGAGTTCGATTTTGGTTGTGATGCGATTCTTGGTTTGGCCACCAGGCAGCTTTTTCGGAAAAATTTCAAACAGCTCTAGCTCCCTTATTCTCCTGCTAAGATGCTCAAATTTTTACGTAGGTTGTTCTGCCAAGGGTTCATCATATATATAATGGGTTTTTGATTTGACTTAATTTTAAAGGTTATATAGGTCAAAGGTCATAAAATGGGCCGGCTTCGTTTCAGCGCCATAGCGCCCTCAGTTCTTGACGGATCCTTTTCCTATTTCATATGCATGTATATGGGCCCAAGATCTAGCCCGAGTTCAATTTTGGTCATGCTGCGATTCTTGTTTTGGCCACCAGGTGGCTTTTTCTGCAAAACCTCAAACAGCTCTAGCTCCCTTATTCTACGAGCTAAGATGCTCCAATTTTTTGCCCGCTTGGCCAAAAGGCCCAATGGGTTTATGCTATGCTCGGGGTCTTTAGTGGTGGTATGTCGTTCATCCGTGCGTAAACTTTTGGCTTGTCTGCACTCTAGACACTGTCTGCACTTTCAGCCCAATCAGACCGATACTATGGCCAATAGGGGGCGTTCCATTTTGGCTACATTTGGCCAAGCGGGCGCAGTGGCTTTGCCACTATTTTTAATGTTAGTCCAGTGATTCTTGTTTTGAGTTTCATATGCAATAAACTTACATCATTTCGTCACTTAAATTGCCTACTTCGAGTCCCTTCAGTACAACCCTAACTTTCAGGTGTATACACAATTGTGAATTATACTTGCAAAGATAGTTGGATAGTGGGCGTCAAGATCCTGACAAGGATCTCTTGTTCTATGAGCCATTGAAATTTATGATCAGTACAGTATTGATTTTTCACCATGCAAATTAGTCAGGGCATCACTTCTTTAAAATAAATATAACAAATTGAAATTGTGTTTTCATTGCCTGTTGGTGTATCTACTAAAATCAATACGTTTGGCGAGGTGATACTTAAAATATCTTTCTTTGTGCTGTTTTCAAGAAAATGTTGGTAAAAAGAGAATTTACAAATCACTTCATTCTGTTTCTATTGGTTACTTTCTGTCCCAATTCTTTCGGAATTTAAGTAGTAATTTTGAGTAGAAATCAGAAGATTCATGCAGCGAATAATGTGCAGAATAATTTTAAGTGAACAAACATTATGCACTCGGTAAAATATTTGATTTTTTAAAATTGATTTTCTTTGATTATTTTGCTGTGTGCTTCTACGCTAGTTACGTAATATAGGTCTCTTGCATGTGATTTACTGGTAGATTTGGGTCCTTTTCAGGCCACGGAGCTCCCTGCCCCAGAACATTTGAGCATGTGCGACTTTCTTGTGTCTGAGACTTTGTTTTGTGTTGTGGATGTTGTGAAATTTAGGTTTATGTGCTTAGGCGTGAGTGTCCATATGTTTATATTATGCATAGTGCTGACACTGGAGGGCATAGTATCAAGCCATATGGAGTCAGGGATCATTTCTAGGTCAGGTATGGATTTCTTGGATCTCTTGAACTTTGTCCTAGGAACTAGTCTCTCAAATGCTCTCTATGCATTTGTTTTGAAAAGTTTTTACGTAATATTAATGCTGTAGTGCACTACAAAGGGTACTGCTAAATCACACTCAAACCCTGCTGCCTGAGCTAACCACTCCATATTTGCCAGACAGAGTCTCTCTCATATGTGCATAGGCGAGTTTCATTGAGGGTGTGGGTCAATCAAGTATATGTATGGGTATTTACTTTTGAAAGCGTATTTCTGTCAGGGGTTTCTACATGCGAGAGTGTGCCTGTTAGGTGTTTGTAAAGTATTAACATGCAGGTGGCTATCCCTTAGCTAACCAGACTCTGAATCATGCAGAACTTTGAAAACTTAATCAATGTCAGGTTACTGATCTGTTTCTTATCCATGAAAGGGATAACATTTGTTTGAAACACAATCTTGCTGATAACATTTAAGATTCCAGTTGTTTTTTTCATTTAGGAACACTAGTAATGCCCACAAAAAATGTGGTGCTCATGTAACAAATGACAAGCAAGCAAGTTTTATCAAGTAGGCAATAACACTGGGAGCATTTCCAAGAGGCCATAGCATGAAATTTTCTTTGCTTTCTCTTTTGAAAACGGTACTGACTATGCCTTTCTTTTGCTTAGCATTTAAAAAACCTTTAGTTTATGCTGATGATTGGTGAATATAATTTACATTCAGTAAAGTTCCCCTGGTTTAATGGGTATTGTACATTCAGTGAATGACAATAATCAAACTGCCTTGAAGCTACTAGCCTCCCTTCCGGGAATTCAGCGACTCACTAGATGTGATTGCGCTTATATGGAAATACTGAAAAAATCTCATGTAATGAATGCAGAATGTTGCTATCTGCTGACATGAAGAGACATCATGGTACAGTTTCTCCACTATTCCCTTCCCCTGCACACTATTTGTATAATTCACTGAGAAATGGGAGTTCAATTGCATTGGATGGGTGAGATATTTATAATGGATTAAATCATACCAAATAAATTCTCTATTTAAATTCTATGTTAGAGAGAAAATCATAAACTTTCAATCAAAAACCATGTCATGGAAACCTACTAAACAAGGCGCCTCATTTTTGTAGGCTTAATGTTAGTATGTTTTGTGAACACAGCGGTACAAATACCTGCACGTTCTTGTGCTTATTGTGGAATTTTTATACCGTTCTTTCAACACCTTTATGCCTGATGGATTTAATTATTTAAAATAGCTTCCTGCTGTATCCTCTTGACTCTGACACAAATGTGGGGCAGCTCAGTTCACAACCACCTCCAATTGATCACATGGCAGGAGTCATGTCAGTCACATTGCCTGGTTCCTGAATTTCTGGGACTTAATAAAGATTGTATTTGTTATACAGCTAACTAATATGAATGTGGGCCATTGTTGACATTACCTATTAGCTGTGCCTATGTAAAAATTGTATATTGTAGAAGAAAAAGTAGGAAGTCCATTGTTTGGTTCAATCTTCTGTTTCACCCCAATTTCTATCTGATGGAAAAACAAGCAGTAGAACCTCCTTTCTGTACTGGCCAGTGTCACAGCCAGATATACAATTGCTGCATGACTACAGGGCAAATCCATACAGTACAGTACAGTACAATACAATACAATAACAGGACGCCCTACACAGCAGTCATAAAAGTTCATTCTTAGGGTAAATTCGGACTCAGTTCCACTGAAACTGAGGGTATTTTTTTCTTAAAGGGTAATTAAATGATAAACACTACACCAAAAATACTAAAAAGAACTTAGACATGGATGGTGCAAATATACATCATCAACCTGCTATGGCTGTGTAAACGCTAGATTTATGTGCTCCATGTATTGACATGCTGTCTCTGTGTCAGGTGGCTGCGGAGTACTGTAAAGACACCACACTGCTGTTGATAGGCGTGATCTGTCTGGCTGCCTCCATCGAGAAATGGAACCTTCACAAACGGGTCGCCCTTCGTATGGTCATGATTGCCGGTGCAAAGCCTGGCATGTCAGTATCCTCAGAATGGACCGTATACGCATTCATGCACGTACACACTCACACGACAGCTCTAGACTCCGACATAATGTGTAAGACGGAACAGGATTCTTGTCAGGATTGTATTAGGCTCGCAAGTTAATAATATATTTCTATGGTGCCATCGTAGCTTTGGTGTAATGATAAAGGCCAACTGTGAGAAAAATAGTACTGTGTTTGTGAATGACACGAAGTAGCCTCAATGACCCATACATGGGGTGCAGGTTGCACAGTGGCAACTGCCAGCCATCCCAAACAATTAATAGATTGTATGGAAGTCAACTGGAATACCTTCAGTATTAATAGTAACTTGTGCTTTATGAATTATGACTCCTCCTCAGGCTGGTGCTAGGATTCATGTGCTGCACTGTATTCCTGTCCATGTGGCTGAGTAACACATCCACCACTGCCATGGTGATGCCCATCGCTGAGGCTGTCCTGCAGCAGCTCATTAGCACTGGAGTGGCTGATGCACAGGAAGACACTGACACCATTGAGGCCCCGGAGGATGACAGCGGTAGGGGTTCCCTTTCACTGCCTGCACACAAGCAATATCCGAAACCACTTTATTGCCTCTACTCTTGCTTAGTTAAACCTAATACACTGGATGAGAGAACTGTTAAGTATGTGCACATGAAATATCAAATTGATTTGTGTATTTCCAGGGTTTAGCGAAGACTGGCTATATCCAAAATTACTCCGCCCTCAAAATATGCAGGATCTACTAAACATACTGCGCAGACTTTCCCATATATCCTCCTCATTATTTTCAAATGGTTTGATAGGAGTGAAATGACCTGCCATGTACTAAAAATGTCATTCCTCATCCTCTGTGATCAGTCTGACAGTGAGTGAACCAAAGATGGCATTGCCTTTTCCTCTCTGTGGGATCACCTAAAAAGTATGGTTTTACTTCCTGAATTATTACCTCCACCAAAGAGGTTATGTTTTTGCCAGCGTTGGTTTGTATGACTGTCTGTTTATGTACAAGATAACTCAAAAAGTAATGAACGGATATCTCTGAAATTTTGTGGGTGGGTAGCCTTTACATCAGGGATGGACCCTATTGTTTTTTACCGCGATCGGTGAAACAAGTGGCGTGGCAGAGGTATGCACTCTACCGAGTGCTCTTTTAGTTTCCTGAAATGCAATCACCAAAACCCCTGAAACATGTACAGTATATAATCCAGAGAGTCTATGTAAACTATATTTGGAGCAAATCTTGTCAACTGAAAAACCTTCTCGGCGTACTACACATGCTTTTACAAGAAACAGCTGGTATTTGGGTATGTTTTGTTTGCAGAAAGGGGACATGAGTTTAAGACACAGTCCTTATCACTGCTCAGCAACCAGACAAGGGCCCAATTTTACAAGCTAATGTACACTTTGTACTCACAGGCAATCTGTTTTCCATCATAGGAAAGATGCAATATAGCAGTCAACATTTGTCTTTAACCATGAACAACAACTAAACATGACTGTATATTTATTTCACTGACATGGTTTGCCAAGTTAACAGTACATTACATTACTTTACATTTACTTGGCTTGCACTTTAATCCAAAGCAACTTACAGTAAATGCATAGAATTAGGTCACTGACACCTATCACAGCGGACCAGACAAGATACAATCTATAATACAGCATTAGTTGCATTAAGTAATGAACAAGTAAAGCGTAGACTAGATGGTTGGCAATTCGCAAGCAGGAAAAATGGAAATAAAAACAACAGAGCTGATTTTTTTTTTTTTTTTTTTTTTTATTTGCGGGAAGGGGGTCTCTTGGTCAGGTACCTTGTAAACAGATGAGTTTTTTAGGTCATTCCATCAATGGGCAGCAAGACGGGAGGAACCAAGTAATCTGGATGAGCAAATGCCATTCAGATGGAGGGCAGGGGGATGAATTTGTCTGGTTTCTTCATAACTAAATGGCAGACCTAGAGCGTATGGGATGATTACCTCTTGTAGATACACTACCTGTCAAAAGTTTTTGCACACCCCAATGTTTTCTGTAATTGTTACAATTTTTAATACTTTGTTCTTGTGTAATAGTCTCATATTGGTTGAATAACAGAAAGGTAGAACAAATTGAAGCCCAATGTATAAACCATGTATATAACAAAACAAATTAAGAAAAACCATTCAAAAAATAATGAAATATGAAAATTACTGTGTAATTCTTCTTTACAGATAAGGAAGAGAATCTGGACAAGAACCAGCTTGAGCTACTGTATCGCAGAGAAAGGTAGTGCAAGTAACAAGGAGTCAGTATTACATATTAAAATACTGTACAATAATTGTTTCGTAACTGCCTCTCCAATGCAGTGGTCCTTGACCCTGACTCTGGAGATTAACTGGTATATATTCACTGCAAAATCAGTGACTAATTCAGGCTCAATTTTACCAGGTGCAGTGAATTAATAGCAAAAACAAACATCTGCATTTGATGAATTACATTAAAAATGAAAACTACCATAACTTGTGGATCCCTTTGATTATTTTATTTACCACCCCAATTCTGTTGTCTGTTGGGACAAAGTGTAAATTGTGAATAAAATCAAAACGCAATGACTTTCAAATCACACCAGCCAGTATTTTATTCACAATAGAACAGAGATAACATAGCAACTGTTGAAACTGAGAAATTTTACAATTTTATCCACAAAATGAGCTCATTTCAAATTTGATGGCCGCTACAGGTCTCAAAAAAGTTGGGACAGGGGCTTATTTACCATGGTGTAGCATCCCCTCTTCATTTTAACACAGAGTGGAGGCATCTGGGTATTGAGGAGACAGGTTTCTTGAGTTTAGCCATTGGAATTTGATCCCATTCTTGTTTAATACAGGTCTCCAGCTGCTGGAGAGTTTTGGGTCTCCTTTGATGGACTTTTTGTTTAATTATGCACCAAATGTTCTCAATCGGTGAAAGATCAGGACTGCAGGCAGGCCAGTTCAGCACACGGACTCTTCTACTACTGACGGCCATGCTGTTGTAATAGCTGCAGTATGTGGTTTTGCATTGTCCTGCTGAAATACACAAGGCCTTCCCTGGAATTGATGTCATCTGGAGGGGAGCATATGTTGCTCTAAAACCTTTATATACCTTTCAACATTCATGGTACTTTTTAAAACATGCAAGTGTCCCACATCATATGCACTAATGCATTCCCATACCATCAGAGATACTGGTTTTGAACTGAAAGCTGATAACAGGAGGGGTTGTCTGTCTCTTTAGCCCAGAGGAAACAACGCCCATGATTTCCAACAAGAATGTCAAATTTGGACTCGTCTGACCACAGGACACTTTGCCTCTTTGCTACAGTCCATTTTAAATGAGCCTTGACCCACAGAACACGGCGGTGCTTCTGGATCATGCCCAACAATGGTTTCCTTTTTGCATGATAGAGTTTTAGGTGGCATCTGTGGATGGCACGGCAGACTGTGTTTACAGAAAGTGGTTTCTTGAAGTATTCCTGGGCCCGTTTATTAATGTTAATGACAGAATTATGCCGGTGAGTGATGCAGTGGCGCCTGAGGGCCCGAAGATCACGGGCATCCAGTAAAGGTCTTCGGCCTTGTCCCTTATGCACAGAGATTTTTCCAGTTTCTCTGAATCTTATCATGATGTTGTGCACTGTCGATGATGAGACCTTTAAACCCTTTGCAATTTGACGCTGAGTAACATTGTTTTCAAAGTATTCCACAATTTTTTTACGCAAGCCTTCACAGGTTGGAGAGCCGCTGGCCATCTTTACTTCTGAGAGACTCAGCCTCTCTAAGACATCCCTTTTATAGCCAATCATGTTACGCACCTGATGCCAGTTAACTTAATTACTTGCTAAATGTTCTTCCAGCTGATTCTCTCATATATGAATTGCTTTTTTAGCCCTTCTTTGCCTGTGTCCCCACTTTTTTGAGACCTGTTGCAGCCAGAAAATTTTAAATAAGCTCATTTTGTGGATAAAAATGTAACATGTCTCAGTTTCAACATTTGAAATGTTATCTATGTTCTATTGTAAATAACATATTGGCTCATGTGATCTGAAAGTCATTGCATTTTGAACACTTTGTTCCAACTATTTTGGAATTGGGGTTGTAGGTTCCCTAAACAAGTTCCAGAATTTGCTCACCCCACCAGAATGGCAGTCCCGCAAACTGATAGGAAATCTAAACATGAAACCCAGTGCACATCTAAACATGTCACAGCATTACTATTTCAATTTTCCCACTTGACCATTTGTCCTGGATTCCAAATGTCCAGACACAACTCATATAACATTTAGGGTCAATTCCTCTGTGTCCACGAAAAAGGTTATTAATTTAGTCTTTCTGCTCTGTCTTACAGCAGTTCTGCAAAACAAGAGCTCTGCACCCTGTCTGAGGTAAGAGTGACAGCCTTACATGCTCAACTTGCAGCTCAGCTGTACCTTATTGCATTGCATAATGATGTTTCTATTGGGACTTGGGGATTTTGATTCACAGAGCTCCCTGTTGTGCTTAGTCAAACAACTAATTTAGCTGCCACAGGAACCATGATGATGATGATGATGATGATGATGATAGTGACGAGAAAGAAATGTTAAGACAGTGAATTGAGGAAGGGTTCTCTGTCACACAATAACATGTAGCACACAACTAGAAAACGCATGGCAGCTTTTTTACAGTCAGATTGTTCAGTATACCTATACCTCAGCTAGGGTGAAGTGGAACATCATTTCAGGTTAGTGGAAGAAAGTGCCCAGACTGAGAGAATGTGGAAAAAAGAGTTCCCTTCTCTTTGCTGTAAGACTAATGGATCTTTTTAACTAAGTAAACCAAAAATGCACACCATATTACACAGAAGAATAATTTTTTGGCAAGGAAGAACATGGATTAGAATCTACAAGGATTAACATCAGGGATATTCACCTATTTATTTTTTCTGGAAGGCTGAAACATTTCTCCAAGCAGGTTCTACATTCTCTGATTTTTTAGGAGCCCAATGGCCAAGCTCAGAAATCCAGTCAAGGCCACAACTATCCCAAACAGAGCAATGGACATTTGCCTCAGGTAACAGTGTTTCTCATTATACAGTTTGGTCCATAAACATTTGGATATTAACAAAGTTATTGCCATTTATCAGTCCAACACTGCACATTGCACTTGTAATTAAATAATGAATGGGAGCTCAAAGTGCCGACTTAGAGCTTTTAGTTGAGTGTAATTACACCCAAAACCAGTGAAGTTGGCACGTTATGTAAATCGTAGATAAAAACAGAATACAATGATTTGCAAATCCTTTTCAACTTATATTCAATTGAATACACTGCAAAGACAAGATGTTTAATGTTCAAACTGAGAAACTTTATTTTTATTTTGCAAATAATCATTAACTTAGAATTTAGAGGCAGCAACACATTGCAAAAAAGTTGGCACAGGGGCCTTTTTACCACTGTGTTACATCACCTTTCCTTTTAACGACACTCAGTAAATGTTTGGGAACTGAGGAGACCAATTTTTGAAGCTTTTCAGGTGGAACTCTTTCCCATTCTTGCTTGATGTACAGCTTAAGTTGTTCAACAGTCCGGGGTCTCCGTTTGTCGTATTTTACGCTTCATAATGCGCCACACATTTTCAATGGGAGACAGGTCTGGACTACAGGCAGGCCAGTCTAGTACCCGTGACTCTTTTACTACGGAGCCATGCTGTTGTAACACGTGCAGAATGTGGCTTGGCATTGTCTTGCTGAAATAAGCAGGGCGTCCATGAAAAAGACATTGCTTGGATGGCAACATATGTTGCTCCAAAACCTGTATGTACCTTTCAGCATTAATGGTGCCTTCACATATGTGTAAGTTGCCCATGCCTTGGGCGCTAATACACCCCCATACCATCACAGATGCTGGCTTTTGAACTTTGCGCCTATAACAGTCCGGATGGTTCTTTTCCTCTTTGGTCCGGAGGACACGACGCCCACAGTTTCCAAAAACAATTTGAAATGTGGACTCGTCAGACCACAGAACACTTTTTCCACTTTGCATCAGTCCATCTTAGATGAGCTTGGGCCCAGCGGCCGGGCGGCGTTTCTGGGTGCTGTTGATAAATGGCTTTCGCTTTGCATTGTAGAGTTTTAACTTGCACTTGCAGATGTAGCGGCGAACTGTAGTTACTGACAGTGGTTTTCTGAAGTGTTCCTGAGCCCATGTGGTGATGTCCTTTACACACTGATGTCGGTTTTGATGCAGTACCGCCTGAGGGATCGAAGGTCACGGGCATTCAATGTTGGTTTTCGCCTTGTCGCTACGTGCAGTGATTTCTCCAGATTCTCTGAACCTTTTGACGATATTACGGACCGTAGATGATGAAATCCCTAAATTTCTTGCAATAGCTCGTTGAGGAATGTTGTTTTTAAACTGTTCGACAATCAGCTCACGCATTTGTTCACTAAGTGGTGACCCTCGCCCCATCCTTGTTTGTGAATGACTGAGCATTTCAGGAAGCTGCTTTTATACCCAATCATGGCACCCACCTGTTCCCAATTAGCCCGTTCACCTGTGGGATGTTCCAAATAAGTGTTTGATGAGCATTCCTCAACTCTCTCAGTCTTTTTTGCCACTTGTGCCAGCTTTTTTGAAACATGTTGCAGGCATCAAATTCCAAATGAGCTAATATTTGCAAAAAATTACAAAGTTTACCTGTTCGAACATTAAGTAACTTGTCTTTGCAGTGTATTCAATTGAATATAGGTTGAAAAGGATTTGCAAATCATTGTATTCTGTTTTTATTTACGATTTACACAACGTGCCAACTTCACTGGTTTTGGGTTTTGTACATCCAAACTGAGTACACGGTGTAGGAGTTAAAGCCCTTTCTAATAGCTCACTTGGTCCACGGACCAAAGGGAGCTCATGCGATCACGCATCTGCGTTACGTCTGCGTTAACTTTGATCTTCTTCTCCCAAACACTGAAGGGATCAATGTGAAATTTGGTGGGGAGGTACATATGGATGTACAGATTATAAATTGTGCGATTGGTGCAAATCTGTCCATAGGTGGCGCTATAGAGATGTATAACGCGTTTCAGGCCATATCTTCTGAACCATAAGTCATAGAAACAAAATTCTTTTTGTAGTTAAATTCTGTGGATCAAAAGGAATCAACCTTCATAAGCCCCAGCCACTTGCATATATGCAAATTGTCTCCCATTTTGAATTGTTTGTAAAAACTTTAATTTCTATCTCCTCCTAGACAGTGCGATCAATTTGCACAAAATTTGGTAGACAGCATCTTCAGACCAAAATCTAAAATCCCAGGGAACAGCATTTTGCTAAGTGAAAGGATGTAGCCACAGTAAGCCATTGAATTTTGAGGGCGTGGCCTCTATGGATATAATGAGGTGTAAATCCTGAATGCAATGACCAAACCCCACCAAACTTGAGATTGTCATCAAAAAGCTAGGTCACTCAAACACACTGAATTTGCCATAAATCTGTCCATAGATGGCGCTATAGCAAACAAATGGTCATAACTCTTAAACCATTTGTCCGATCAACTTGAAATTTTGCATGCTTCATGTTAATCAGAGTTGCTGTGTACATCTATAGGAACAAATTGATAAATTAAACAACACAGTCAACATCAGCCAATCAGATTGTAGGCATCAGCATCAGTGTCCGCGTCGGCGTCTGCGTTAACTTTGATCTTCTTCTGCCAAACCACTGAAGGGATCAATATGTAATCTGGTGGGGAGGTACAAGAAATTTGGCGGGGAGGTATATAAAATTGCACTGTATGATGCCGGAGAGTGATCCCATAAGCTTCCTTTGGTCCGTTGGACCAGGTGAGCTAATAATACTATTCACTTGCATTTCAGGCAAAAGTTTGTACTATGAATCAACACAGTTAATCGGTATTAAAACATTGCAGTATTTATAATTCACACCAAAGCAAAAACCTCTCCATTTTCAGCTGTTTAGGGAGCTGGGGGGAAGCAGTTCACTGATTATCTGTTATGAGTATTACCATCAGATGATGCTAACTTCTGTTAAATGAGTTTATGATCAAGGAAATGTATTGTTTTACCTCCCAGATATTTTTTTCTCTATTTTCATTGCAAAAAAAATTAATTGTTGAATTTTCATGAATTTTCTTTGTACTTGCGGCACTTTTTTGTACCAAACTCATGAAAATAAATGGAAATATGTCTCAATTCTAAATTATACAAGTGTCTCGCTTCATATAAATCATTTTCCCAGTCTGTGACAATCAAATCCTGAGTTATTAAGCCTTAAAGAGGATCATGCACACACAAGCAAGGATTGGCTGGATTTGGCATTTGCATGAAGGAGTCAAATTGTTGTCCAAAAGAAAGTTGACAACTTTTTCCTATGCCCTCACAGACAGCAGTCTGCATCCCAGAGCCCCAGAAGCCCACAGAGACAAATTCACCATACCCCACCAAGAGGGACCACATGATCTGCAAGTGCCTCTCCCTCAGCATCACATATGCCGCCACCATCGGAGGCCTGATGACCATCACTGGCACCTCCACTAACCTCATATTCGCAGAGCAGTTCAACAGGTTAGGAGCCTAACCCAGTAAAACATGCAGCACAGACACCATTTGCCCTTACTAAAGAGGTCAAACCCTACTTTACAGCAGCATGGCACAGTGTCCAGATTCTGCAAAGGTCAGTATCAGCAGGCACAGCAACAGACAATGCATTGGTTCGACAGGCTTGGTGCCATTAGAAAACTTGCTTGAAAGCTCAAAACTAGACTGAAGGGTTCAGTGCAATAACATTATACTGTATGTCGTCACATGAGGAACACAAGAACGTAAGTGACATTCCTGGTGAAACCTGTTTTTCATTCTGTGAATTAAGGGGGCACAACTGTAGTACTTCATGGTGAGAAAAACAGTTTTCACCAGGAATGCCACTTGCGACCTTGTGTTACTCGTGACGCCCCAGTTTCTCAGAAATCAAGATTGGGATGGTTCTGAATATTGCTTTACTTTATTTTTGCAACGGTAATACATGGGCTTTACAATGTCATCCTGACCAGTACACAGCATTGACCAGCACATAACATTGGTAATTGGTGAAAGTATGTTCCGTGTAATACAATAAAACATGAGATTGGCATTTATGAAGTTACTGCACTGAACCCTCCTACTGTGTGTACAGTCGATAATCGCAAGAATGGTCAAGTTTCAACCTGAGCATGCTCTCTGAAAAGGAACAAATGGAACACTTTCCTCAGGCGATAGTCATCATTCGCCAGTGTGAGATTACCACTGATGTCACATGAATATTGGCATTAATCTGGCGCAGAAAAATATGATTGCAGTTGAATACACAGCCAATGAGCAAAGGCTCAGATTTTATTTGACTTATTACATATGGTAATGGTAAGCAGCAACATTGGTTTGACTTAACTGCATTTCGGCTGTCGGTCAAAGGCTGTTGTCTGCCTCTCTTTCCCTTCCAAATTGTGACTGCCTCAGTCTGTAAAAATGGCTTCAACTGCTATGCCCAATTGAATTCTGTTCAAGGAAACATAGTTGGTTGGGCGGCATCGCACTGCTACGCTGATGTGCTTACAGCCGTAGCCACAGCAGAGATCAAGTCCAGTTAACCTTATCCTTTCTTGGGGAACAACCAGTTTCCTGCATCTGCAACACTTGGAATGAATGAAATTCTTTGTATTTTCAGGGAGTTGCACAGGCAACTGGCAATGACTGTTGTAATCCTTTGGAAATATAATGCAGACTTTTTTTTTACATAAGTAGAAGTAGACAAAGAGACATAAAGGTTTTTTTTTAATTGAGCTAAAATAGATCTCATTTCAAGCAATCTTAACTTTACATTGAAAACTAGCAAATCCCAAACACCCCAAAAAAAACAAAATGCATACAAATAAAAATTAAAAACTTCACAAATCTCTGGGTTTCCCAGTTGACTGCACATCAGTTTCACCCCACCCTGTATTCGGTTTTTCCACAGACAGCAATTGCACGGCATGTTTTACACTCTACAGATTCAAGCAATTGATATGTCAGACTGTGGTGTATGACGGCCACACTGATGGACGCACAGACAGTTTATTTAACTGTATTGAAATTGCTGAAAGTCTTGCTTTCAAGCAAATAAAACACAAAGATGAAACAAAAACAAGTAAAAAAAAAAAAAACCCTGTGTTATAATGGATAATTGTGTTAGAGACAAGTCTGGTACTGTTTGTTCATTTGAGGACCTGTAGAAACATAGTCCACCGTGTTCCCTACAGGGCCCTGGCCCTTCCCCAGAATGAGAAGAGGGGGGTGACCTCAGTGACTCCACAGATGCTGGTCCATGCAGTGCGCAGTTCAGGGGGTTTCTTGGAAACAAGAACCAGAGAGGCATTTCTGCAAAGGGCTGCCGCAGAGTTAAAAGAGACAGCTGTGTTACCCCCAAAAATACTCAAACCATGGGACCTTAAGTGGTCCGTGCACAGATCTCAATCAAGTTGGCTTTTATGGATTGGACATAGAGATTTGTGATCGCGCATTGTTTTTACCTTTCAGGTTTTTTTTTTTCTCTCTGAACTTTAGAAATGTCACTGATTCCTAAAGGGAGACTTCAGCATCTCCTATCTGTCCATTGATTCTGCCCAGGGATTAACTATTAACAGCCCAGCCTTGGATCTGGGCTGCAGTGAATTCATTTCCTGTCCTGTCCGGTCATCTGTAATGGCTTTCCTGCCCTGACTACATCTTTGTGCTAATCACTGCCTTGGTTTCCTTGTGCTCTGGCAGCAAATCTTTGCCGATCCATGCTCTTTTGTTCATTCTTTATCTTTAGGCACCTAACTGAAATGGTTTTGTTCATGGAAAAATGAATCTCTAACAAAGGAATCACAAGAGATAGGACTACCTGGGCTAATGATTTAATTCCCAAGGAAGGCAATCTGTCAGTTAAGCTCAGTTACCTGGTCATCCCACCAAATCCTGAAACTGAAGCACTTTGTTAAGGTGGGGATTGTGTGCCCCACTGCACATATTTTCTGGTGCTGATATGCCCTAGGATATTGAAATAAATCTTGGTTAGGTGTCACGGGAGGGTGCATGACTGGCCACAGCTAGGTAGGGAGGGTTACTTGTGTCAACCAAGGGTATGAGGTACAGTGCTGTGACAAAGTATTTTCCCCATCCCGATTTCTTCTATTTTCGCTTAATTGTCATATTTAAATGTTTCAGATGATGCAGCTTATATTAATATAAGATCAAGACCTGCCTTTAAACTTGCCCATCTTGCTTTTGCAGCCGGTACCCTGAAGCAAAGGTCATCAACTTTGGCACCTGGTTCATCTTCAGTTTTCCCATCTCCATCATCATGCTGGTGCTGACATGGGTGTGGCTCCACTGTCTATTCCTGGGCTGCAAGTAAGAGCTGTGAAGTCTTTCAACAAGGACCTTTCTAACTTGTGACCATATTTTACACTCAAACCAGAAAACAACAAAAAACAAGTTGTGGAATTCAATTTGTGATACAGAAACTGTTTGAGGAAGTAGTGGAATTCAATTTGCAGTTAGATGAGGAAACAAGGCTGGAACATTGAAAATGTTGTGAAATTGAATACGTGCACAAGCCACCTGCTGGCTAATGGAATTTAAACAAACAACATCTTGAGAATGTCCAGTTAGGAAAAAGTTGTTTGTGCACTCGCTTGCATGTGACACCACTCCTATGCACCAGTTTCCGAGAGACCTGCTCCCTGAGCAAGAAGCGAAAGACCCGGAGGGAGGAACTGTCAGAGAGAAGGATCCAGGAGGAGTACGTGAAGCTGGGTCCAATTAGGTAATCTTCATGGCTGGGGGGGCGGATGTGGCAATGGACGTAGTGGAGGTGGTAGTCAAGTTGGCAGTGGTGACGTGTGTCTTGGGAAAGTGGTGCAAAAATGGAGTTGGAAGGGACAGATGGAGGGAAAAGCAGAAGATGAAGTACAGTACTCTGCAGGAGTTTTAGGCACAGTAAACAAATCCATAAGGTGCAGATGCTTCCAAAAAAACATTAAAGGTTTCTAAATATATTACAATATTGCAAATATTGGAAAACGTACTGTGAAGTGCTGTGAGCTGTCAAAAACTAATTCAGTATTTAGTGTAAGTACCCTTTGCCTAAAAATTTGGGACAATGTCCTGCAGTTTTGTTGTTTAATAAGATTGTTGGCTGTTTGGTTGGTCTAAGCATATTGGATAATATGCCACAGTTCCTCCGCAGGCTCACTGTCTTGCTTGCGTGTACCTCCCTAGGCATTCCCAGACAGCTTTGCTGATGTTGAGATCAGGGCTCTGTCATGGCATATTATTTGTGTCTGTATTTAGTGAAACACAAGGTTCTAATGTAACATTTTTTTTTCTTTTTTGAAGTAACATTTCATGCTTAAAATGTGTTTTTATCTTGAGCACCACTAATATGGAAAACAAAAAATAAACATCCAACATAAAATTCAAATTAAAAAAAAATCTAAGGTGCCTAAGACCTTTGTACAGTCCTGTAGAGGATGAAATATTCTTTGTTGGAATGAAACTAATTGGAACAGGTCGAGAAACAAATTGTTTATTTCGTGACAGGCATTTTTGTTGGTAAATCTATCAAACAAGTTGGAAATGCAAAAGCAGTGGGGGTGTGTAAAAGTGGATCAGAAATCACTGAATGTAAAACAAGGAAGCAACGAGAAAAGGCATTGAAATTAAAGAATTTGACTTGATGCCAGTAACCCGTTTTCTATGGCGCTCTTGAGTGACTGTTAAGGGACTCATCAGCGGAGAAATGTTGTCACTTAAACTAATTTGTTTCTGGAAGTTGAGGAGATATGTGGAGCCAGACGCTTAAACCATTCTCAAGATGGCAAAGAAACTGATCTCATGTCCGTACTGTCGGAATTTGAAAATGAATTACTAGAACGGATGATGAGACTACATTAGTCACAAGATGAGGGCATTTGAAAGGGCTAAGGTGTGATTGGTGCTAAGAATACAGACATGTGGCTGCAGTGTGTATGAAAAGAGAGTTTAGATGTAGAAGATTTGGAAAAGAGGGGTGTACAGAAAAGAAAAGGAGTGTGCACTGCCGAAAGAAAACCCATGTGCTATCACTATCGGGGAAATCACAAGACAGGTGCGAAGGAGTGTGAAAGAAGGGAATTTGATAGCGAGGTAGAACGGGCACAGTTACAAAAGAAAATATCGTACACAGAAGCTATTAAGAGAATAGGTGTGGAAAAGAGAACGGTGAGGGAAGCACAGAGCACAGTGGGGATGGTGAGGGCAGAAAATAGATGTGACTAATTATTAATCATGGATAGGAGACATTTTTTGCTTTTACAACAATGGTGTTGAACTGTGCCAGTGAAATTGCGATAAAAACAGGATTAGAATGGTGGTATATGCAGCTTGGGAGATGCTGGATAGAAGAGATGTAAAGGGAGAGGATATTCAAGGAATTCTAGAGAAAGGGTTTGCAGGGTTCCTGACGCCTTCCAGTAAGATGAGAGAGAAAAGTTAATAGGATTGTGTTATGTAGTCAGCTTTTTTTTTCCTTTAAAGAAAAGTAGATAATTATTTAATAATGCACTGATGGTGGCAGTAATACACTACATTGTTTGTAAACTGCCATAAAATTTCAAAGAAGAAGGTTGGAGGGGGATGCTTTATTTTTTTGGCATGGAAGGAGCAAACACCCCATTTCCAAAAAAGTTGGTAAGCTGTGTAAAATGTAACAAAACAGAATGCTATGATTTGCAAATCACTTAAACCCTACATTTAATTGAAAATAGTTCAAAGACAACAAAGACAAATGTTGAACCTGAGAAATTTTGTTTTTTGAGAAATATCAGCTCATTTTGAATTTGTTGCCAGCAACACGGTTCAAAAAAGTTAGCACAGGGATGACAAAAGACTGAAGAAGTTGTATGGCGATGAAAAATGTACTGGGTGGGACATCCCGCAGCTAATTAGGTTAATTGGTATCAGGTCAGTAACATGATTAGGTATAAAAAGTCTTTCAGATGTAAAGATGGCAAAGGCTTCACCGCATTGTGAAAGACTGCATGGGCAAATGGTTCAACAATTTAAGAACAATGTAAAATTGCACAAAATATCATTAAAAGATTCAGAGAATCTGGAGAAAACTGTATGCAAAGGACAAGGCCAAAAAATAATTCTGAATGGCCGTGATCTTCAGTCCCTGAGGCAGCACTGTATTAAAAACCCACAGGATTCTGTTGAGAAAATCACTGCATGGACTCCTGACAACTTAAGTGTACCACTGTCAGTGAACAGTTTAGGTGAGGCTTTTTTTGATCATTCAGTTTGCGAGTACGCTGATGGAGCAAACGGCCCATCTCCAAAATAAATAAATAAATAAATAAATTTTCACTACATTCGCGGGTCTGTCAATGAAAAAAAAAAAAAATTAAAAAACAAAATTTTTATTTTATCTCTGAATCCTGAAATGAAAGTTTAGTTGCGACCAATTGATTCTTTCTTTCTCGAGGCTGAATGCCTTCCAGACCTTAGTTTTTGCAGTGCTCGATTGCTCGCGCGCACCATCACGCACCTGAGGTCTTCTGACAGGGATCTAGCGTTTGACAGGTAGTGCGCCTGGTAAACAAAACCACGTGTGTAAGGGGGCGTTCACACTAAAAGCGCTTTATCCATTTGGAAATGCGAGGCTGTCTGTCCTGATTTTTTTGAAGCATACATTATAAAAATGTGTATTTTCTGCGGTTGCTAAGAAACCCTCCCGAATCTCACTTTGTGTTCTTCATGTGTGAAATTTTCACCAGATGTTGGTAAAAACCCAAGTAATCCACACAAACAAAGAAATCAAAACAAATAAGTCCATAAATTAAGTTATGTGTAAAAAATATTGAACACGCTGACTGAATTTATTTAATACTTAGTAGAAAAGCCTTCGTTATGTGTAACAAAGTGGAATGACACAGGGAATAAGTATTTAAGACATGAAGAAAAGGAGGTGCAAAAAGGTACGGAAAGCCAAGAAACCAGCTGAAATCTGTCAGTGTTTAGAAAGCAATCCTGCTGGATCAGCTGGTTTAGTCCTAATTGCTAGCCCAGAGAAAGGTTTCTCATTACCAAGGTGTCACACAAGAAGCATCTCATGATGGGTAAAAGCAAAGAGCTCTCAAGACCTTCGCAACCTTATTGTTGCAAAACATACTGATGACATTGGTTACAGATGTATTTCTAAACTTCTGAATGTTCCAGTTAGCACTGTTGGGGCCATAATCCATTAAGTGGGAAAAACATCATTTCACCATAAACCAGCCATGAACAGGTGCTCCTTGCAAGATTTCTGACAGAGGAGTCAAAAGAATAATCAGATGAGTTGTCCAAGAGCCAAGGACCACTCGCGGAGAGCTTCAGAAAGACCTGGAATTAGCAGGTACAGTTGTTTCAAAGAAAGCAATAAGTAATACACTCAACCACCATGACCTCAATGCATGCTCACTGCGCTAGACTGCACTGCTGAAGAAAAAGCATGTTGAAGGTCGTTAAAGAAATGAAAAATGCCTTTTTAACCCTTTTAGATCACATCCCCGGTCATATTATGTATCTATTTAACAATAAATGGAAAAAAAATTACAAAAAATCAATTTCTTTGTATTCTTATATCAAAATCCAATTACATTTTCTTCATGTAAAACAAAATATGCCTTGTGCTTACGTAAGCTACAACCAACCAATTTCAACCAATAATATCACAACATCCACCCGTCAATCAATCTTAAACTTTTAGCGGCACAGAGCTAAGATTCATTCGTTAGCTAGCTAGTATGGTACGTCGGTGTGTCTTTGGGTGTTCGCCACCTCAAACTTTGTTTCGTTTCCCCAAAATACCGCGGTTTCGGACCCGCTGGCTAGCATTTATTCACTTTGAGGAATGTGATATCTGTGACAGCTCCAGATTATGCGCAAGGCATTTTACAGTGGACTGCTTCAGCAACTACATGGAGCATAGGATGGGCTTCGCCTCTCTCTCCCTGACGGATACTGCTGTCCCGTCGGTGTACACCCACTTTTCAACGGTCAAATCAAATTCTGCTCAACGTTATGTCCCGCCTGTCTATGCTGTTTCGCTCGGAAATAGGTCACGATACAGAAGTTAGATACTCTCGAAATGCCGTTTCAGCTCGAGTTTAAAGTTTGCTGCACAACATTTAGACAAGCCTATGAAATACTGGGAGAATATAGCCTGGTCAGATGAGACCAAAATTGAACTGGATGTCATTGTGCACACCATGTTTGGAGGACAAACAGCACTGCATATCACCCCCAAAACAGCATACCAACAGTGAAGTTTTGAGGAGGGAACCTCATGCTGTGGGGCTGCTCTTCAGCATATGGTACTGGCAGACTTCATATAATTGAAAGAAGGATGAATGGAGAAATGTACTGAGACATTCTTGATAAGAATCTGCTGCCATCTACCGGGATGCTGAAGATGAAGCGAGGGTGGACATTTCAGCAAGACAATGGGCCTCATGCAAGAAGTGATATAAGAACAAATTTTCTCTTATTTTTGTTTGTATCCCCAAGTTTTTCTTATTTTGTTCTTACCCAATGATTTCTGGGATGCACCAATGTTTTATTTTTGCTCTTCTCTTAGGTAAGAGGAAATTTTATGAGTGGTCGAGAGCACTCTTACTGAGATAAGAGAAAACAGAAAACTGTTATCTCTGTCCACAAATTGCTTGTCCAATGCACGTAAACACAAGTTTTAAAACCTAAACATAAAAAAAATGATATAATCAAATTTTGATTGTTCTATGTTTTTGAGAAATTATAATGATTTTATTATTTAATTCTTGGGCTAAAGAGTTTGGCCAGTTGATCCTAATTAGGACTAAGCCATAAAAACCCTTACATACTTGCGTACATTCTGCTTCTGAATGGCTTACCTATTGCTGTTGGACGCTTTGGCCATCCAGGCCTTGCGCAGAGCGCGTTTTTAGAGATCGCGCAGATCTGTTTGCTGAGACAGATGAATGGCTACTCGTACCAACAGTGAAAGCAACTGTACTTAAGCATGGAAGATTATTGTTATGTGTTACGGCTCTCTTGTTCTAACAAATGCAGCGGCGAAAAGATATCTCCATTCAAACAATGAAATTCAATACTTGCTCGAAATGCAGGCGGATGAAAACAAACAATCACAACTGGGTACTACTCGCAAAAACTCGGAGATTTATGGAATAATATGTGAGTAGTTACATTTGCATGGTTATCACAGAGTAATAGATCAATGCCGTGACAAACTAAAGAAAATGCGGCTGCGATATTTCAAAGTGTGGGACGCGGTGCGAAAGTCTGGCAGCTCAAATTATGAGATAGATACATTTTCGTGGTATGAGACAGTGGACAGCATAATCGGCCAAAAACGCAAGGGCGAAAGAATTCCGTATAAAACATCCACCAATATCGAATGTAATCAGTACATTTTTGGCTGACCTTGATGTTTGGGTACCCAGAAAAAGACTTGGATGTGTAAGAACATCAAGCATTCAGTCAAGAAAATTTATTAAAAGTTGTTATAAGTATTACAGTATAAGTTTAACTTTGCGTGCTGCTATACGTGGTAATCCATGTTACAGATGACACACCGGGTTGCTAAGGCACGCGCAGCATATGCATTCGCGATATTAATATTCTACACCCCCTTCTCAAAAATAAAACCCCCCGAAATATATTGGCAGCTCCTTTCAAAATTGTTCCCCATTTAAAACCACCGAGGTGCACACTGCAACACGCTGTATCGGAATTTTGACATGTATGCAAGTGTGCTCGGGTACGGTACGATATTACGAGAGTGAAAGCTGACCAGCGGGGGGAGAGGGGAGGGGGAACAGTCGTACTGTAGCACATTACGGAACAATGGTACCTAGTGTGAAAGCGCCCTAGATTGCCACGAGCAGTCGGTTCTTTGCACACATTAAGTCACCTGCCCTTATATGGTGTTTAGTGGGTGTCATATATACTAATTTAAACAACCGGCCACGTGCTTCCAATTTACGATCAAGTGGGATTGACCATTCAGCACGCCTGGGTAAGAGCAGATTTGGACAGTAAGAGCATTTGGTGCATCCGGAGTTTATTTCTTATTTTTTCTCTTAGCAAATATAGAAAATATAAGAATATTATATTAGAAAATATAAGAGAAATTTAAGAGAATGTTGCTGCATGAGGCCCAATGATCCCAAACACACTGCCAAGGAAACTCCATTGGTTTCAGAGAAAGAAGTAAAGCTGCTAGAATAGCCCAGTCAAATCACCCAACTTGAATCCAATTGAAAATCTATGGAAAGAACTGAAGATCAGAATCCATAGAAGAGGCCCCTGGTACCTTCAAGTTTTGAAGACAGTTTGTGTGGAAGAATAGGCCAAAATCACGCCTGAGCAAAGTACGTGACTAGTTTCTCCATACAGGAGGCGTCTTGAAGCTGTCATTACCAACGAAGGCTTTTCTACTAAGTATTAAATAAATTCAGTCAGCGTGTTCAATATTTTTTACACGTAACTTAATTTATGGACTTACTTGTTTTGATTTCTTTGTATGCGTGGATTACTTGGGTTGTTACCGACATCCGGTGAAAATTTCATGTCAATAGCCCCATTAGAAATATATTTGCAGAGAAAAATGTTGACGCGTTCAATACTTATTTTCCCGTATAAACAAGGTCCAGAAATGCTGCCACCCTCCCAGGGCCCTTGCTCATTTAAGATGGACTGAGGCAATGGTGAAAACTGTCCTGTGGTCTGTCCAATCAAAATGTGAAATTCTTTTTGGGAATCATAGATGCCACATTCTCTGGGCCAAAGACGAGAGGGACCATTTGGCTTTTTATCAGTGCACAGTTCAAAAGCCACAATCCGTCATTGAATGGGGATGCATTAGAGCATATGGCATGGGTAACTTGCACATTTGCAAGACTCTGGAATGGCCTCCCAAATAATATTAGGAATGCTGAGTCTTTATCCTCTTTTAAATCTTTTTTAAAAACTCACTTTTATGGGCTTGCTTTTACTGATTAAATTCTTTCATTGTAATGGTGTGATTTTGTGTAAGTCTGTCCTAAAATCTTAATTCTTCCTATTTTGCTGTTTAATTTCTCTACTTTTTCCCCATTTTATTGCTTTTATGTATATGTATTTTTACCTGTTTGTGAAGTACTTTGTGCTGTATTGCTTGAAAGGTGCTATATACAACCCCAATTCTGAAATAGTTGGGACGAAGTGTAAATTGTGAATAAAATCGAAATGCAATGACTTTCACATCACATGAACCAATATGTTATTTACAATAGAACATAGATAACATTTCAAATGTTGAAACTGAGACATTTTACATTTTTATCCACAAAATGAGCTTATTTCAAATTTTCTGATTGCAACAGTTCTCAAAAGTTGGGACACAGGCAAAAAAGAGCTGAAAAAGCAATTAGTATATAAGAAAATCAGCTGAAAGAACATTTAGCAAGTAATTAAGTTAACTGGCATCAGGTGTGTAACATAATTGGCTATAAAAGGGATGTCGTAGACAGGCTGAGTCTCTCAGAAGTAGAGATGGCCAGAGGCTCTCCAACCTGTGAAGGCTTGCATAAAAAATTGTGGAATACTTAAAAAGCAATGTTCCTCAACGTCAAATTGCAAAGGCTTTGAAGGTCTCATCATCGACAGTGCATAACATCATCAAAAGATTCAAGGAAACTTGAAAATCTCTGTGCATAAGGGACAAGGCCAAAGACCTTTACTGGCTGCCCGTGATCTTCGGGCCCTCAGACGCCACTGCATCACTCATCGGCATGATTCTGTCCTTGACATTACTAAATGGGCCCAGGAATACTTCAAGAAACCACTGTCTGTAAACACAGTCTGCCGTGCCATCCACAGATGCCACCTAAAACTCTATCATGCAAAAAGGAAGCCATTGTTGAGCATGATCCAGAAGCGCTGCCGTGTTCTGTGGGCCAAGGCTCATTTAAAATGGATTGTAGCAAAGTGGCTAAGTGTACTGTGGTCAGACGAGTCCAAATTTGACATTCTTGTTGCAAATCATGGGCGTCATGTCCTCCGGGCTAAAGAGGAGAAAGACCACCCCTCCTGTTATCAGCGTTCAGTTCAAAAGCCCGCATCTCTGATGGTATGGGGATGCATTAGTGCATGTGGTGTGGGACACTTTCATGTTTTAAAAAGCACCATTAATGCTGACAGGTATATAAAGGTTTTAGAGCAACATATGATCCCCTCCAGATGACATCTATTTCAAGGAAGGCCTTGTGTATTTCAGCAGGACAATGCAAAACCACATACTGCAGCTATTACAACAGCATGGCTTTGTAGTAGAAGAGTCCGTGTGCTGAACTGGCCTGCCTGCAGTCCTGATCTTTCACCGCTTGAGAACATTTGGCGCATAATTAAACGAAAAGTCCGTCAAAGGACACCCAAAACTCTCCAGCAGCTGGAAGCCTGTATTAAACAAGAGTGGGATCAAATTCCAATGGCTAAACTCAAGAAACTTACCTCCTCAATGCCCAGATGCCTCCACTCTGTTAAAAAGAAGAGGGGATGCAACACAATGGTAAACAAGCCCCTGTCCCAACTTTTTTGAGACCTGTAGCAGCTATCAAATTTGAAATGAGCTCATTTTGTGGATAAAATTGTAAAATTTCTCAGTGTCAACATTTGCTATGTTATCTCTGTTCTACTGTGAATAAAATACTGGCTAGTGTGATTTGATAGTCAGTACGTTTTGATTTTATTCACAATTTACACTTTGTCCCAACTATTTCGGAATTGGGGTTGCAAATAAATGTATTATTATTATCAATGCTGAAGGATATATGCAGTGGGGTGCAAAAATTTGGGCACCCCTGGTTTAAATGTCTGTTACAATTAATCTCCAAGTGATCGTAGCATTTAGCGTTCAGGTTTGATTTCAAAGTTAAACATGACACATCTCATCACATTTTAAAGCAGAAAATTTTTTATTTAACTTTTTACAGTTTAAAAATAATAAAACAAGAAAAAAGGCCTTGTGCAAAAGTTTGGGAACCCTGTCAGCTAGTACTTTGTAACTCCCCCTCGGGCAGCTATAACAGCTTGCAAAGGCTTCCTGAAGCCAGCGAAGTGTCTTTCAGTTCTTGTCTTTGGAATTTTCCCCCATTCTTCCTGACAGAACACCTCTAGCTCGGAAATATTCTTCGGCCTTCTTGCAGCACGGCATGTTTGAGGTCTCCCCACAGATTTTCAATAATATTCAAGTCTGGGGACTGAGATGGTCATTCCAAAACCTTAATCCGTCTTTCCTGGAGGTACTTCATGGTGAATTTTGACGTATGCTTCGAGTCCTTGTCTTGCTGGAATACCCAACGTCTCTTCAACTTCAATTTCTGGACTGAGCTTTGACCATTAGCCTCTAGAATGTCTTGATATTTGGTGGAATCCATTCTTCCTTCCACCCGCACAATATTGCCTGTGCCCCCCAGCTGCTACACAACTCCAAAGCACAAAGCATCCACCTCCATGCTTAACAGTTGGCAACGCGTTCTTCTCTACAAATGCTTCACCCTTTTTTCTCCAAACATACCTTCCTTGGTTGTGGCCAAAAAGTTCAATTTTGGTTTCGTCAGTCCAAAGCACATTGTTCCAATAGGCTTGAGGTTTCTCAAGGTCCTCTGTTGCATTCTTCAGACGCTTAATTTTGTGTTGAGGTCGTAGGAAAGGCTTCTTTCTTGCAACTCTGCCATATGGGTCTTTGTTGTTTAAGGTACGCTGTATTGTTGTCCTGTGAACAACTAGACCTGTGTCTGCCACTCTTTTTTTTGCAGCTCTTTTGCAGTGATGTGTGGGTTCTTCTGAGCATTTCTCACCAGATCTCGGGCCATTCTATCTGAAATTTTTCTTGGTCTTCCAGATCTTGCCTTGACTTTAATTGTTCCATTTATTTTCCATTTTCTTACGATGTTTCTGACAGTAGAAATGGGTAGTTTGAAATGTTATAGTTTTTTGTAGCCCTCTCCTTGTTGGTGGAAGTGAATTATATTGATTTTGACATCCTTGGACAACTGTTTAGAGGAACACATGGTTTTTAACACCAGACACAACAGCCACTACAGTTGGATACTTTAGAAGGCACGGAGTTACTTCAGAATATATAGTTCAACCCTGGAATTATATTCACCTGACTCATTGAAGCCCTGACGAGTAAATCACCTGGGTCTGGGCAATAGTAATGATCTTCTTAAAAGGTAGCAAAGAATAATCCAAAAGGGTTCCCAAACTTTTGCACAGGGCCCTTTTTCCTTTCTTATCATTTAAAAACTCAGAAAACTTAAAATAAAAAGAAACCTTGCTTTTAAATTTGCAGAAAGGTGTCACGTTTAACTTAGTAGCATTTAGTGTTCAAGTTACTTGCTATACTTTACTCTCATCATCTTTTTCTCTCCCCATGGCAAAAGCTACCCTGAGGTCGTGACAGGCATATTCTTCATCTCGATGACCCTGCTGTGGTTCACTCGGGAACCTGGATTTGTGCCAGGCTGGACCTCACTGTTTGAAAAGTAAGTCAAGCTGCTCAGTTATGGACACATTTGTTTACATCGCTTAGAGAAATGAGTGTTTCTGAGAGCTGTGCTTGAATACTTAAAGAACCTCAATGATTTTGTATGTTGACAGGAAGGGCTACCGAACCGACGCCACCATATCTGTGCTGCTGGGCTTTCTGCTTTTTCTCATCCCTGCCCGCAGGCCCTGGCCCTTGGCCTGTGCTGACAAAGGCAAATTTCAGTCACATGCATCTGTAGGACAGTATACTACTGTGGTCACCTTTTTAACCAAAGTTGAGACTCAGTAGACCCAGCTTTGACCAGTATCATGGTGTCCACGAGAAGTTAAAATTAAATTTTCAAAACCTGTATATACTGTCCACTCAATAAAGATAAGTTACAGTTCAGCAGCAATAATACAGTCCCCAAACAACTTTTATTTTTGCTTTACTTGGCTTTTCATTCTGTACTCGTGTTTTTGAATAATGTATATGCACTTTGCAATCAGATGAGAGTTCAGTGAGACTGAGGCACTCCGACCCTCTCGCTCCCATGATCACATGGAAGGACTTCCAGAAACTGATGCCATGGGAGATTGTTATCCTGGTGGGTGGAGGTTATGCCCTGGCAGCTGGCTGTAAGGTAAAGTCCCTCATTTTTAAATAAGACTTTGTTGATTATGTACCAGAGGTCACAAGTTTTCTCTCAGTCTGGACTCCATGTAATCTGCCTGTAGTATTTTGAAAGGCAAATATTTTTCCCTTAAATTATGCACATGCTATTTATCTTTAGTACACATACAACATTGAAAACATTACAGGAACGAACTCTTTGACCTCCCCGCCCCTGCCCCCTCAGGTATCAGGGCTGTCCGTGTGGATTGGACGACAGCTGGAGCCAATGAGTGGCCTCCCACCCTGGGCAGTTACACTGTTGGCCTGTCTGCTTGTATCCACAGTCACTGAGTTCGCCAGCAACCCTGCCACTCTTACCGTCTTCTTGCCCATCCTGTCAACACTGGTAAGAGACAAGCTGGGGTTGAGTGTAGAGTTTCAAGTGTGCGGGTGATTAACCAAGGATTTCAAGCTTGATTCTGTAGGCCTGGCATAGAGAGCAGTGTCGATTGTGCCTTCAAGTCAGTGACTACATTCTGGTGTAAAAATTGCTCATTTAAAAAAAAAAAAAGTTGAATGAAATGGGACTGAAGTGTCATCACCTAGTGAAATGCATGTGACTGATCGCTAGAAGCTCTGATGAGTCAAGTTCAACAAGGACAGTTTCCCCCTTGGGATAAGTCAATACAAGGACTCAAGATCAACATGACTGATTGTACAGTGTTGCTGCAATGCGACAATAACACCGCAAGCTGACCATTCATCTGGTTTGACCATCCCTCCTCTCTGTTAGTCCGAGACCTTGCAGATTAATCCTCTGCACACCCTCATTCCTGCCACCATGTGCGTGTCCTTTGGGGTCATGCTGCCCGTTGGGAACCCCCCTAATGCTATAGTCTTCAGCTATGGCCACGTGCAGATAAGTGACATGGTGAGTCTAATTAGCCACAACACACTCCTAAGTAAATCATCTCAGTCAACAATCTTGCTGAAACTGATAAATAGCAAAACAAACTATAACACAGTAAAGAATGATACAATGATGTTGACTTGTACCTCTGTACTATGGGCAGCCATTGTTCTAGGCCTTGTCATTTCCAGCCTCTTTCTTTCACAGGTGAAGGCAGGCTTTGGCGTCAACCTAATCGGAATTCTGGTAGTCATGTTGGCCATCATGACATGGGGAGTTCCACTCTTCCAGCTGACTGAGTATCCACACTGGGCCATGATGAGAAATATCACCGACGGCTTATAGCCACAGGGGGTCAGCAAGGAGAATAACCTGAATGTAGTTCCAAGAGGAAGAGATCTGCAAGGGGTAACCCACATCTCCACAGACAAGACTCATATCTCCCATCCTCTGAGATGCTTCATTACTTACTGTTGATGGGTTGACGATTGACTGGTATGGGAAAACATGCAGAGGGTGAAAAACTGACCACAGGTAAGGTGAAATAAGAGGAGCTCTGAGAACTTTAAGAAACTGATCAGGTTGATTTCACCTCCTGGCTTCATTTGGTAGTGGAATGGTGGAGCGAAGTGGTTTCTCAGATCTCAGAAAACAATAGCGCATTGTGACGCAGGATTGAAGTGTATCCAATTTCACTTGTAACTTCAAGTTAGTTTAAGGGTTTCAACAGTATTGTTTCACACGCAAGTAAAACTAGCAGACACCACCCTCAGTAAAAGTCTGAAGGTTATTTTATTAAAAGATTCCTGTAAGAAATCTCATGAAAAGAAAAACAACAGTAGTTCACTACATTCAATGTACACTTTTCCAGTAATTCCCAGAGAATGATATATATATATATATATATATATATATATAAATAAATAATGTAGTCTACATTATTACAAAAATATCAACTTCCAATAATACTTGAAGCGAGGACATAAGCATGTGAAACAAGTACTTCATTTAAAGATGTATGGAGGAAGCTAACAAGCATGGGCAAAAGGTACTCAAAATGTGTTGTGTTCATCAGCATCTCTCAATTTAATTTTTAAGTCAAAACAAGAATTTTCCCTGCAATTCCTACATTCAGCAATGAAACATTATGCAATTCCAAGCATGAAGTAGGGAATTTATACAAAAGTCACAGAGGCAAGGAAAAGTAAAGAAAACATTTTGCAACGCTTCCAAAATGTACATAATTATGGCTAAGACTGCTTTCCTCGTACATTTTACTCAGATTTACATCAGTTATCACCCTATTTATTTGTTTCCCAAAAATAACAGGCATAAAAGAAAGGACTCAAATGCAAGTTTGATTTATTCAGCATGTTTCACAAAATTTCTGTCCTCCAAACAGCACAAATCCCATTTGAAAATCCATATACAAATCTGCACATGCAAAGAAAAGCACACAGGTAGAGAATAATGTGCCTTTCACCTCTTTTTTTGAGTGTAATTAGTATTTTTGGATCACTGACTGTTTCAGCAATGTTTCTAACACTCATAGGGACTGTGAAGAAGTGAGATATTGTGCAATAATTACTACTAATAAAAGTACTCAAGAACACACCCTGTAGTGTCACTCTTTCCTTCGTTACTTACAATGAATGTATTTTGCTCAGAACTTTACTGAATTAAGGCCAGAGTACAACCTCAAAAGTGATTCTCTCTTTTAAAAGGCCATTTATGAATGAGCAGACCATGGCACTAGGTACTCCACAGATTTGATTAACTTTATATTTCGCTAGACTCTAACCTTCTTAACAGCATGTACACGACTCAGACACCTGTCAGAAGGCACTGGAATCAAACTCTCGCCAATTTAAACAGAGGAATTCAAAATTCACCTTGTGACGTCCTATTGTGCAAGCCCCCTCTCTGATGTGGTCCAATATATGGCTTTCAAAGAAGAAGCTGCAGGAGTAGCAGCTATAGTTTCGGTAACTGTCCAGAGGACTCGTATCCCTCCGTCTCAATCTTCTCCTTGTATTTCAAGAAGTCTCTCCTTTTGACAAAGTATTTCACCTGCAATCAACATGGTTAGCTTGGTTGCCTCTGATCCATCTAGTATACTTTATAAATGTGATGTGGCTAAAGCAACAAGCAGTGATAAGCTGAAAATGGAGGTAATGCCGTATGCCGGTGGTTCTAAGATGTGGTCCTGGAGGACCATTGTATGATGGTTTTCATTGCAACCACAATTGCAATCCCAGAATTCAGTTAAAGAGGAACTGTGATGGTCAATAATCCATCTTCAAAAAGAGAAATGCAAGACTACTGCTTATATTAATTGCCTTTTTCTCAGGAAAATATACATGGGCCTTTCTACAGAAAAGGGCATGATTACGGTAAAGACATGTCCACCAAAAATTTCCTCTGGGATTCCACTTTTTTTTAATTCTTCAAATAGGCCTTCCAAAGTACTAGTCAGTATTAAAATGGCAAAGCTGGGTTATGGCTGGTTTCATTTTTTTTCAACAAACTTTAAGATGGTCAGATGTCTTCACCGTAATCAACAATTACAGTAAAGATGAAGTGACATACCTCTTTACCGTAATCAGTGTTTTTGGCAAATTGCACTGAGGAAAGGAGTATCGTACTTCCTGCATGAATCTTCTGGTCATTCAAACATGTCAAAGGCATTGAAAGGTTCATTGTGAACTCTAGTCTGAGTGTGAGAAGGCATGTCTCCACCTTTGCAGTACGAACATGCTCTGGCTGTAAAGGGTGAGGAATGTTTGCAGACTATGTTATTTTGGGGGTAGGGCCCAAATGCCAAAGTAAGTATATTCCAACATGCCCCTGCATAATTTTTCTATACTGTAAAGTGCCAGTAATTTATATGTTCCAAAATGGTCCATTTCGCCAGAGCCTCAAATATTTCACCCTTCACAATCAATGCATGCGTCAAGACAGTGAATATACAAGTGAATCAATATTCTGCATAAAAAGTTTATTTTGAACAAATGCAAACTCGAAACACAAAAATTTTTAACATGGAAAACAGCAGTGTCATCAGGACTACCGTTATATGTATCTAACTGCAGTATGTATTGTAAGTAGTCTTTTTTTTTAGTTTTAGAAGCAGAGTTCAAACTTTAAAACATTTTGTCATGAGAACATCATGTTGGACTCTGATAAAAAGAAATTTCCACATTCCAGGATTTTGTTCCACTTACACAACACCAGATACCTTGGCAGAGCAGTTGATTACGGTAAAGACGCCGGTAAAGACATAATGCAGCCCCATGAAAATTTGCAACCAATGTGAGGGCTGACGTTTCCCTTATTTCCTACCTCTCTGAAAAGGTTTTCAGTCAAGCATAACCTCATAAAGAAGCACTAGCTACTAAAACATATTTTCATGATTACGGGAAAGACATTTAATTTGTGTGACAAGTAAAAATTCAAATACTACCTGAGCCTTGGCACTCAGCCACCACACCCAAAAGGTTTCAAAATGGCCTCCTTTTGTGTTGTTATTGTTGGTGTTGTTGTTTTTTTTCTTTTAGGGCAGGATTGACATCTGGTGGACAACTGTAGAACTAAAATAGCTGACTGATTACAGTAAAGACAGGGAAAACCAAACTTAAAGGACACCTGCTTTTGGTTGAGGGGAAAGGGTTAATCCCATTTTTCCTGAACCAATAGCTTTTCTAATGTAACTTGAAATACTAAAGAAGACTTGTTCCTGGTGGCAAGTCTGAGTCATCAGTGAAAAGGGTTTGATTTTCAACTTAATTTTCTGTTGGCTCTATTTTGAATGATTACGGTATGGACATTTGCGTCATACTCATACATTGGAATGAGTGTCCCTTTAAAAGTTTCCCCTAATTGCGAATATAATGCCCAATATTTCTAGCCCCCAAATGAATAGGCAACCCTCCAGACTAACTTTTGGACCTAGGAGCGCATGCGCTCCCAACCCGAAAAAGTTGGGCGCGCAGGCCAAAATTTAGGCGCGTAGGCCAGAACTGTGGTCACGCAAAGTTCCATGATACTTTTCTGAATATTTACAAGCCCAAATAAAGATACCTGAACAGACTATCAGTTGTTGCTGCATTTATTTAAGAAACATTATCAGAAAGCACTTTGTGAACTGAAAAGTAGATATTGATGTTCACAAGAATGTTTGAAAAATGTATAAATGCAGTTATGATTTTGGAGAGTTATCATGCAAGTCTAAATGTATGTACAAGTCTCCATTTCTCCAAGGGACAAACCCTCCCCAGTACATAAACTGAATCATTCATAGAAAAATTATGGCCAAATTTAGATGAGCACCCCCCTAAAACCAACATATGGGGATAAATCAATGAATAACTCCCAATTATCACAGTGCTAGTTCTAAAATTTATAACTGTAATTGTTGCTGCCATCCCAAGGAACAATTTGACACCAAACATGGCTTAATTGCTTTGAAAATAGGAGACCCAGGAGGAATTGAAGCCGTAAAAAGCATAATTTGGCTACATTTTTTCATCGCAAATTGAAAGTTTAACATTAAAATTAATATAGTTCCCAAAGTGATCCACCCTAAATATTTGGTAAAAAGTAGGTGCAGTATGCCGTTAGCACAAAGTTTCAAGAAATTCTTTCACGGTAACAATGTAGTAGGATTTGCTTATTATAATAATAATAATAATTATTATTTTTTACAGTTTTTTTTTTTTTTTTTTTTATTTCGCCATGTAGATTTTGCACATTTCGAAGGGTAACGGAAACGGACACAGAGAGTGAGGACGATGTCCTACGTTATTAGCCCCCAAAAAAAACCTGCTTCGTGACCGTACACTGCTCGTGACACAGACTCATATTTGAGGCATTGCGCTGATAAGCCTATGGTCGTCGCTGGAGTACATTGGGCAGGCGTCACCAGTTAGTTTTTGAATCAGTTTTGAACATTTGTTGCAATCGACAAAATACTATTCCTCTGACAGCTGGCCAATTATCGGAACCCCAAAGAAAACGGACGATAAATCTATAAGAACCACAGCTTTTCTCATCTTTATCGTACTCTAATGAAAGTAAATAATCTTGCACTCGGACCAACCAGTCACCGATTTCATACATGCTACGTGAATAATCATGAACATGCAGAACTTCAGATCAGAGTGGAAGTGCGCATCCAACCTAATCCATCAGGATAGAAGGTTGAAACGCTAAATAAAACCATTCGCCACTGGACGCAAGCACCCATAGCTGGTATCAACAAGACTCAAAACTGTCACGAACAGTCTACGGTCACGAAGCAGACTGTGTTTTCGGGCTAATAACGTCGGACATCGTTCTCACTCTCTAGGTGCGTTTCCATTACCCTTAGAAATGCGCAAAATCTAAATAGCGAAATAAAAAACCGGTAATGAAAACACTTTCTGATATCATGAAATTTGCTCTCCGATCTGCAGTATTAGTCACCGAAGCCAAAGCCTACTACGTAGACTATTGGACCTCTGCAGCAGACCAGCTAGTGCACTGGTAATTTCGCGTATTGTGGAGCATTTACATCGTTATTGTCAGACAAGGTTCTACAGTTTTGCCGCGCGCACAACTCAGCTGACAGTGACAAGGTCGAATGCTTTGCCATTCTCATCGACGCATGAGTACAGCCGAGCTGTGATTGGCTGATGTACGTAATGGTACCAACCGACCTCCGCAGAAAAAAATTCCCGGCCGGCGGGTGATAATTAGGGAGTGAATCGCCGCCCAGAATAGGCGCACAGTGCAGGAAGTGTTGATGTGAGAATTTAAGTCGCAAAACGTAAATCTTGGTCGCAGTCTGGAGCGCTGATAGGAAAGCTAAGTTCCATTGTCAAAAAAAATGGGTAGACCGTGATTTTATAATCATGGATATCTGTGATGGTGACACTGGATGTAACGTTGGTTAACACTGATACTGCCTGAGATAATTCCACACGTAAGTATACAGCTGCTATCCAGAAGGACAGGATCATGGATTGCATGTGGTTTTATTTACCTTTATATAACTACCAAATATTTTATTCATGTGGCTGTTTTTTTATACCTCCTCTGCACTTAATCATTAAAATGTGGGGAATGTTTTAACCTTTTGAACTGAAAATGGGGCAGCAGCGCTTCTCACAACAAACACCATACAAGGGCACGATAACCGTAGCAAAACAGTCATATTATATACCAACTGAAAAGGAAGAAACTCTGTTAAAATGATAAGTATAACTATTATATAGTGCCACGAGCGCTATTGCCTCTGCGGCTTCAGTCCAGAGGTGAAATCAAGGTCAAATTTGAAATTTTCGCAAAAACCATCAAATAATTCTGGGGCTTGCTGAAAGCTACCCATTTGCCAAATTTCAGATCAACTGCTGCAAAAATGACTGAGATATGGCTCTATTCAACTAATCAATCATCGTTAATCTATTCAGCTGATCAACGCAGCACTTAGGTAAGTGACCTAAGCCTTGCTTATTTAGGGGTGAAAATTACATCCTATACACTAATTCCGAACCACTTTTCTTTAACCTTTCTGAAAAAACGTCAAAAGGTGAAGGGGTCATTCAATATGAAGTGGACCAAATTTCCAGATGGTCTGAACCTGACCCGCTCAAAAAAATCTGGCAAAAATATATGTTGTAGTATATGACTTAAAATTCATGCATGCCAAAATCTAGACCTCTAGGTCAATTAACCCCTGAGATATGGCCCTCACAATGTACAGCAACCTTACAAATTCCCGCATTCGCTGATTTTTCAACGGTTTTTAGTGGTCGATTTTGAATCTTTCCTAAAAAGGTAATGCTCTCCTGAATGATAATTCTAGCAGAACTTCTTGCGTAGATTTCAAATCAGGCATCAGTTTTCGGCTAGGGGTTACCTATAATTTACTAGAGCTATTCCTAGTCAAGCGGCTAAGGGGTGCAATTGTTCAGTTTTTGGGGAAAGTGTCATATTTTGCATGGGTGTTATTTGGGTCCATACAAATCATTTTCTAACGAGACCCCCCAAAAAAAAAATCACACCCCCTGGTGGCCGCCATCTTGAATTTAAAAATGGCCGCCATCAGGGAGCTAAAGCATGCAATATCTCAGAATCTACAGCAGATAAAAATATAATTCCAGCTTCTATACCCATGTTTTCTAGTACTGCGAGTTCAATGGTGCATGTGGAAAATTGATTTTCGGTTCCCACCATATTGAAATCCAAGATGGCCGCCATGTTCAGACAAAATCTTTAATATCTTGATGTCCAATTGAGCGAATTGGATGAATTTTGCCTCCGGTCCTATATTTTCACATACAAGGAATTCAATGGTGCATGTAAAGTTCTGATCTAAGACAGCGGCCATATTGGAATCCCAGATGGCGGCTACATTTCATAAAAGCTGTTCAATATATCAAAGATAACAGCGCAAATTTTAAGATGTTTGGACATTGAAATCATTCGGAAATGATTTCAGTGTCAACACGCGGTGTTTTACCAATCAAGGAATCCACTGGGGCCTGTAAAAATGTTTGAAACCAGTGGCCGAATTGGAATCCAAGATGGCCACCATGATCCAGAGAAATCATCACTCACTCAAAATGGCCCGGGACAATGGCCCACTGAATCATTTCAATGTCCATCGACCTGCACATTAAATCGTGACAACGGCGTATGTTTCATTGGAATCCAAGATGGACATAAATCTACATACCCAAATCAGTTTTTAAGTTTGGTAACAGAGTCCACCACATTTGCACCGGGGGCTGCACTTTAATTTCAGGACTGTGATTCTTCCATTTTTTTTCCGGAAATCCGTCTTTTCTGACCTTAAAATGCGACCTCTTGCAAATCATGCAGAACCGTTTTTTTTTTGGGGGGTGTGCGCGGATGGGAGAAAAAAATGACATGCTCGTGCTCATTAAGTCACGTCTCAGCAGGGAACTTCATTCGCGAAAGCCGACAGTTCATCACTCATCGGAGTTCTACAATCCTGCCTCCTTGCACGCAGTAGTGGCAGACCGCGAAACAGACTATGCAGTCCTGCACATATCGTCTCGCAGTCGGCGTGATGCTACAATCACATGAAAAAACATCCGCCATGGGGGATAGCAAGAGAGAAGTTCCAATCAACATGCATTCACCGGGCACTCATTTTGTACTATCATTTCACTGTCATTTAAGCTAATAATTTGAAGCAATGTCCTATGAATATCAGGAACAATTACCTCCCGAAGCTCAGTCGCGATATTTTGACAAAATTAATTAACTGGAATCAGCAAGTGTCCCTATGAGGAACCAGCCGATAAATGGGTGAACAACCCTCAGCAATGGCCAGGAATTGAATTTAAAGATGTCTATCATTATCTCATCAAATCACCACGTAAGTCATCTGGGTTGACAGAACAGCAAAAGCCGCTGTGCCCTCAATATTTGCCACTGCGTTCCTAAAAAATACGCTCGTTCAACGGCAAAAGTTGCTGTCATGCCCCTGTAGACAGTTGGTCGATCTGGCTAGACAGACCCAGCAGTAGCAACACCCGCTCCCATATTTCTCAGCCTCACGATATCTAGCTAGCAGGGCAATACAGATAAGGGGCATTCCAAATAAGATAAAACATCAACCTTTGTATTTGAATTTAGCTGGCTGCAAAAATGCAAAAGCAACATGTATTATGTTAGAATCACGGTAGGATAACAAGGAAATCCTCAGATTCAACCTTATAGCAACACTAAATAACTTTTTAACCTTCATATAATATTTTCAGAACTTTTGTGATGGTACATCGACTCACAACAGGTAGAATGACACCTCTGTCATGGCCTGAGGGCGTCTGTATCACTTTCACTGGCACTATGCAGTTTCGAGGTGCATGGTAGGAACCCCTCCATACAAAAAACTACAAATATGCTGACTGCTTTACGGCATACGTCACTTTCCCCTTTCCTCAGTCGTTAAAAAGACAGAAGTCAATGAGAACACCTATGTGGGATTACCGCTATCATGGCAGAAGCAGCAAGAAAACCAAAGAAATTAAAAGTTTTGTCTGAGGAGATTAAAAACCAAAGAGTGAGAGTAACAGAATCAAAGCCCAGACAAGGATCAATATTGGCCAGGCTTTAACTCGCTGGCGTGAGCTCAAAGACGAGGAGGGATGTCCGGCCGATGCTGCCTTGGCCACATTAGTGCTGGACTAGTAAGTAATGTTACACATTGTTTTCTCTTTATAACGTTATAGTACTTTTGAGTTTGTTGTGTGGCTGGTCGTGTCACTGTGGAGCGGCGAACTATCAAGCTGGTGGCTATTTACTGCTACTACGCAAATTTCCGATAGCTAACATTAGCATTATCATTGTTATTTGAGTATCGCAAGCGATGACTGTAAACCGCAAATATAAATGTTTGAGTAAAATATGTAGCTTCCTCCTGTGGAAAGTACCAAAGATAGAAGATCAGTCAGACTGAATCATTGTGGGATTATCGTCTCAGTTTGTATGCACTTGACCAAGTAGTTTCTGATGATTATTAGGTAATAGTTTCAGAGACCAACGGGATTCTTGTCGTGTTCTTTGTTGAGTACAGTGATTGCAAAAGAAGTCATCAAATGCGTCGGCGCGTCAAATCGCGTTGCTTGCTCTAAATAATCAGTAAAACAAAACCCGTGTGCCTTGAGTTATTACTTTTCATAGTCCTGCTTATCACTAGCACCTTGCGCTGATTGTAGCTAAAATTACAGGGATTGTTGCTTGTTTAAACATTTCTTATTTTCAACATTGTCATATGATATTGTTTAGCCACAATTAGATACGTTACCTCATCGCTATTCATCCCTCAAACAGCCGCTGGAAACAGAAACGTAGTTTGAACCCGTCTTCTGTTAATTTCCAAAACAACTGCACGCGACTGGGAGATCAGGATGTTTACGACGCTACGCGCTGGTGCTCATGGGAAATGGGGTCTTCCTTCAGGCAAAACACTACCGCTTTTGGTCCACAGGCACAGCCAAACTCAACCAAAAATGAAAGTTCCTTAATGTTGCTTTAATTTTGCAACCCTCATAAAGGTGCTTTCACACCGGACGCAAAACAAATTTTTTTCGCACAACAGATTACATTCAAAGTCAATACAAAAACGCAAATGCACGCATTTCTCCAGTGTGAAAGCAGCTTAACACATTTGAAAACGGCAAGCTAGCTTAGTGATAGTTCGTTATCCTACTTGATAATGCGCTGGTTAGAAGGTTGCAAGCAAGAATTTGACGTCGCTCCATCTCGTCTGTGTTCTAGCATTTTGTTGACACACCTGGGGTGCGTTTACCGAAATCAAAGATGCTAGCTTACACAGTTGGACCCATTGACTGTGAATGGACGAACTAGTTAGCAACTACACTTTTGGGAAACAAACCCCAGGCTGTCGTCTCACGCTTAATACGTATTCATTGCGTGTGAAATGCCACTCCACTCAAAAGTGTTTATTCTTTCCTGTTCTGCTTGTGCACATTGAAATGGTATGCCGCAGACAAATCTGACATCCCACTTAGTCATATGATCCTCACACTGAGTACACCAATCTATTCATTTTACTGCCAAGCAGCTGGTAAGGAGGCATGATTTTGTTCGTTTATCCCCCAAACTGTCAAGGCCACCGCTGTTATCATGGAAGTCACGTGGTATGTCCGACTGCGAGAATCCAGCAGCCTACCTTCTGACGGACCTAGGGCCTGATTTACTAAGACCTTTAGCACATGCAAAATCTTTTTGCCCGTGCAAAACCAGAAACCTTGCCACTGATTGGTGCAAGGCAAGTACGCTGGCCAATCATGGGCAATGTTATTGGTTTTGCACGGGCAAAAAGATTTTGCATGTGCTAAAGGTCTTAGTAAATCAGGCCCCTTGTGTAAGATTATTGATACCCAGATGCAGGTAGGTAATGCCATTATTGTATTCTATGTTAAATGTGAGTGTATTTGATGCCATTTCTTTTCTATTGATTAATTTCATCTTCTTGCTGCCAAGAAACAGTGCCCATCACTGTGAGATTCACTGTGAGACTCCTTGGGAGATTGCATATGGTTTACACTCATTGGGTCTCATTCATGAAACGTTGTAAATCTGTGCGTAGACTTACGCATAAAAGCCTACGCAACTAAAAACCTACTCCGGATTGATGAACACCGCGGGAAACTCAGATCTGATCGTAAACATGTGTATGATCATGAATGCCAATCCATCGTAAAGTGACAGTGCGCTCCCGGCAATCAGATATTAGCAGAAATCCCCACCCATGAATTGCCAATGACCACCATATAAGGAGGTGTAGATGCATCCAGTTGACCTGTCAGTCATGGCGCAAACAAAGAAAGAGAAAGAAAGAAAAAAGAATTATGCCGAAGCGGAGATAGAAATAATTTTGGGTGGAGTTAAGAAAAAAACATTTTATTTTCCTCAGTTAGCTGTGGTGTGACAGGGACAGGCAAAGCGAAGGCCTGGAGGGAGGTGACAGATGCCGTTAATGTTGTCTCTGTAGTCCAAAGAACCATGTCCGAGGTGAAGCGTAAATGGTTTGACATGAAACTGGAGGCAAAGAAACGCATAAGCGCACACAAAAAAAATACATTAGCCACAGGAGGAGGAGGCTCACAGTCACAACCCGTCCCATGAATAACAAAAGGTCGCAAGCGACAATCCCGATGAAACCTGTTTTTCTGCACCAAGAAGTACTACTTTCGTGGTGCAGAAAAACAGGTTTCATCAGGAATGTCACTTGCGACCTTTTGTTATTCATGGGACGAACTATCAACTGCAGACGAGCGCATCGCTGGCATAATTGGGGAGACCTCTCTGTCAGGAATTATACCTGACGGAGACAGCGACATGCCCCCACTTTTATTTTTTTATTATCATCATTCAACATGTAGAAAGAACGTGTAATCTATTGAGTCGATTCACATAGATAATTCACAATCATGAACCCAATCTGGATCTTAAAAAATCTGACGCTTTCCCCAAAAACTGAACGATTCCGCCAAAAAATTGACCTTAGCCGCTTGACTATCCAAATCCGGAAAAAATTCATGATGCTGAAATTTGTCAGGATTTTGGACAGCCCTAGGACTATACCCAATAACAGCAGAATATTGTACTTTGGCATATTTAACCACAAAATGTGTAACTTTAACCCCAAACATTAAAAACAACTATTACATGCACTGTGATGGTTTTAAAGGGGTCTCAAATCAATTCCGTGGTATTATTTTACCAAATGGCAACCCTGGTTTCTTACCCAAGCAGTGGAGCAAAAATTCTGAAAATTGGTCCATTACAATATTTGGACTGTTTACTTAAACATTTCCAAGTATGATTGTGTGGACATCATTCTAAGTATTTTAAATTCACTGCTGAATATGGCGTTTTGGGGGTTCGAAGGCAGGATATTTGATGAATCAGTACTGCACTGATATTTTGTTGCTTATTTGTAATATTTTTTAAGACTGCAAAGGGGTCATACGTGGTGATCCTAGAAGAACTTTTTGCGTAGATTGCAAATTTCCCATCAGATTTGGGATAAGAGTCGCCTAACGAATATTATCGAAGGCCAAAATTGACCAAAAATTAAAGGTTTAGACCAGCTCTGACAGTTTTGTTCAGGGAAATCCTCTACATCACGCTAAAAGGGAAATAAGTGGTGTAATTAAAATTATCATATTGTGTAGATCGCTGATCTCTAATCAATCACAATTTCTTATACAGAGTCAACTGAAGGCATACTGAAGCGAAGCAAAGTCACAGTCCGAACAGTGGCGTTCAGTTTCAGTCAGTCAGTAGGCCAGTGTTTCACTCCACACTAACAAAGCACAAAACACCGTTGGCTTACCATTGGAGAAAACTGATCTGGAGCTGAAATTCGAGGAGTTCTAATGTTAACGCGATTATTTCTTCCACCGATATTCGTTAGGCAACCCTTATTCCAAATCAGATGGGAAATTTGCAATCTAGGCAAAAATTTCTTCTGGAATCATCATTTATCACCCCTTTGCAGTCTTGAGAAAAATATTAGAAATAAGCAACAAAATATCAGTGCAGTACTGATTCATCAAATATCCTGCCTACAAACCCCCAAAACACACCATATTCAGCAGTGAATTTAAAATACTTAGAATGAAGTCCACACAATCATACTTGGAAAAGTTGAAGTAGACAGTCCAAATATTGTAATGGACCAAGTTTCAGAAGTTTTGTTCCACTGCTTGGGTAAGAAACCAGGGTTGCCATTTAGTAAAAAAAAAATAATAGAATGGATTTGAGACCCCTTTAAAACCACCACAGTACATGTACATTGAAAGAGATTTCCAGGGTGGGTTTGTCTGCCACCGGTGCCAGCTAATTGAGCATCTGGAGAGCAAGATCCTTGATCTTCAGGGCCAGTTGGCGGCGCAACATAGTTCCTCTAGGAACTCTATTGATTGCGAACTAAGTAGTATGTCGTTTAGAGAAATGGTGTGTATGCCAAAGCAGTGTGGTGCGGGGACCCCAGAGCAGGCAGGGAGAGAAAGTTGGGTGACTGTAGGATGTCAGCGCAGGAAAGGGCGTGCACACTGTACAGCGACAGCTCCTCCAGTGGTTGAGGTGTCTAACTGATTCCGGCCCTTGCAGGAACTCGAATTGGCCCCTGACCCTGAGAGTGGGGGGACTGATGAGCATCAGGGCACCTTGTTGGCCTCTACCCCTCAGAAAAGAGAGTTAGTGATAGTGGGGGACTCAATACTTAGAGGAATAGACAGTTTAGTCTGTTCGCGCGACAAGGAGTCTCATACGGTGTGTTGCCTGCCTGGTGCCCAGGTAGGAGACCTCCTGGAGCGTGCGGACAAGCTCCTGGCCAGAGTGGGGAGGGATCCAGTTGTCATGGACCATGTAGGGACAAATGACATAGGTAAAGGTAGGTCTGAGGTTCTGCAAGGCAAATTTGTGGATTTAGCTGAAAAGCTTAGGAGCAGATTCTCCACGGTAGTTTTCTCCGGGATTCTATCGGTACCACGTGCAAGCAGAGGGAAGCAGAATTTTATCTGGAGGTTTAACACGTGGCTACGAACCTGGTGTAGGAAAGAGGGATATAGGTTTATGGGGCACTGGAACTACTTCTGGGACAGGGGTGACCTGTTCAAGCCAGATAGGCTACACCTGAACCGAAGGGGTACCTTTGCACTGGGTCAGCGTATGTTGAAGGTAGCACAGAGTTATTTAAACTAGGGACTTGGGGGGCAGGGAGGTTAGAGAGAGTTATACAGAGGGAAATGCAGACTGCCCTGATGGAAGCTGACAGCGTTACATGCACTATTGATGATATATTTTTAAAGCAACAAAGCGTAGTGAGGGGCTTGGAGCAGCGGGCACATGGGAAATCGAAGGGGAAGAGCATTCGTGATAACCTGAAATATTTTTATCTAAATGCAAGAAGCATAAAAAATAAATTTCCAGAACTTGAGGTCATTATGATTAGTGAGGGCTATGACATAGTTGGGATTACAGAGACATGGCTTAGTGAAGAGGACGGAGATGAATATCATATAGACGGTTATAAGCTCTTTAGGAAGGATAGATGCAATAGGCGAGGAGGGGGTGTAGCATTCTATGTGAACGAAAACATAAATGTGCAGGAAATTCCTGAAATTGAACATTCCTTGCCCTGTGAAGATTTCTAGGTCAGGCTCATTGGCAAACACGAGACTGGTTTAAACATAGGAGTATGCTATCGACCGCCAGCTTTGGACAGTATTGTCAATGAAATGCTCTTTGAGAGGATTATGCAAGCTTGTAGAGGAAGAGGGACTATTATTATGGGAGACTTAAATTATCCTGATATCGATTGGGAAATGGTGAAAGGACAGGGTGGGGGGGCGGGGAAGAATTTCTAGATGTTATAAATGATAATTTTTTGGTGCAGTATGTCAATAAACCTACAAGAGAGAAGGCAATTTTAGACTTAGTGCTCTGTAATGACCCAGATAGAATTAGCAATGTTGAGGTACTGGAGCCAATTGGGACAAGTGATCACTCTACTGTTAATTTTGATGTTTCTTGGGAAGTTAAAAAGGGGTCTTCAAAAACAAAAATTTTCAATTTTAATCGAGCAAACTTTGACAGGATGCGCTCATATCTAAGTGAAATAAAATGGGAGACACTCCTGGACTGTGAGTCTGTAAATAAGATATGGGAAAGATTTAAGGGGGTTTTACTTGATTCACAATGCAAATTCATTCCAAAGGTGTCCAAAAGTAAGCTGAGAAAGCAGAATCCTCAGTGGATGACCACAGCCATTCGTAGGAGTTTGAGGGGAAAGAGGAATCTTTATAAGATGTACATAGAGGATAACAATGAGATTACTAAGGCTGAATTCTGTAAAATGCAGGCTGTGGTCAAAAAAGAGCTGAGGAATGCTAGAAGACTGTATGAAAGACAAATTGCAGAGGGGGCAAAACTAACCCCAAGCGCTTCTTTCAGTACTGTAGCAGAAAAAGGAAAGTCAAAGAGGAGGTTAAGTGCATAAAGAATAAATATGGATCGCTGATATATGATAACAAGGATATTGCGGATACCTTAAACAGTTACTTTGTTGAGAATTTTACCTCAGAGCGGGTTTTTATTCGGACTGAGGGCATGTCCAATGCTCAAGATTATTTAGCGGAAATTGAGGTTAGGGATAACGAAGTATTAGACAAGTTGCATAAACTAAAGGCAGATAAGGCGGCGGGTCCTGATGGCTTATATCCTAGAGTGCTCAGGGAAGTTAGTGAGATCATCTTTAAGCCGCTATCCGCCATCTTCAGATGGTCTTTAGAAACTGGAGAAATACCAAATGATTGGAAACAGGGCAATATAATACCAATATATAAGAAAGGGGACCGCACTGAGCCAGGAAATTACAAGCCAGTCAGTTTAACTTGCATTGCGTACAAAATACTGGAATCTATCATAAAACATGAGCTGGACTTATTTCTTGAACGTAATAATATCTTGAGGGATAGCCAACATGGTTTCCGTAAGGGAAGGTCATGCCTGATAAACCTTCTGGAATTTTTTGAAGAGGCCACCAAGACTTATGAGCAGGGCTTATGACATCATATACTTCGATTTTCAGAAATTTGATACAGTACCGCATAAGAGACTAGTTTTTAAAATGAGCTCCATTGGAGTTACAGGAGGTATTCTGAAGTGGATTCAAAACTAGTTACAGGACAGAACACAAAGAGTGGTGGTCAGTGGTATCTCATCTGAGCTAGGTATGGTGGGGAGTGGCGTCCCCCAGGGATCGGTGTTGGGACCCCTGCTGTTCCTCATCTACATTAATGACCTTGATAGGAATATTGAGAGCAAATGAGTTAAATTTGCAGATGATACTAAATTGGGAGGTTTGGCAAATAGTTTAGAGTCCACTAAAGTGATTCAGGATGATTTGGATAGAATCCAGAATTGGGCAGAAATGTGGCAAATGAAATTTAATGTAGCGAAATGTAAAGTTGTACATGCAGGTAAGAAAAACATTAGACGGGATTACTTCATGGGAAGTATAAAACTGGAATGTGCTCCACGCAAAAAAGATCTGGGAGTGATTGTTGACCAAACCCTCAAAGGCTCTAGCCATTGTGCTGTAGCAGTTAAAAAAGCCAATCAGATGCTGGGATACATTGCCGAAAGTATTGAGTACAAATCCAACGAGGTGATGCTTCTTTTGTACAACACATTCGCCAGACCACATCTGGAGTATTGTGTATAGTTCTGGGGACCATGCTTTAAGAAAGATATAGAGGCTCTAGGAAAAGTTCAGAGAAGAGCCACTAAGCTAATTCCGGGTATAAAAGATGAAAGCTATGAGAAGAGGCTGAAGATCCTTAATCTCTTTAGTCTTAGGAAAAGGAGACTTAGGGGTGATCTAATTGAGGTCTTTAAATATGTTAAAGGGATTAACAAAGTGAATTATGTAGGATTCCTTCGACCAAGTGTTGTTAGTAGAATTCCAGGTCGCAGATGGAAGTTAACCAAAGGTAAATTTAGCACTGATATTCGGAAATATTTCTTCACCCAAAGAGTAATTTCGATGTGGAGAAGCTAGCCTGACCATATTGTTGAGGCAGAGACCTTGGGAGTTTTCAAGAGCAGGCTTGACTTAAAGCTAGATACCATTGAGAAAAGTCTGTCAAAGGAGACCCAAAACTCTCCAGCAGCTGGAGGCCTGTATTAAACAAGAGTGGGATCAAATTCCAATGGCTAAACTCAAGAAACTTGTCTCCTCAATGTCCAGACACCTCCACTCTGTGTTAAAAAGAAGGGGGGATGCTACACCATGGTAAACAGGCCCCTGTCCCAACTTTTTTGAGACCTGTGAGCAGCCCTAAAATTTGAAATGAGCTCATTTTGTGGATAAAATTGTAAAATTTTAGTTTCAATATTTGCTATGTTATCTCTGTTCTATTGTGAATAGAATACTGGCTGGTGTGATTTAAAGTGCATTTTGATTTTATTCACAATTTACACTTTGTGCCAAATATTTCATTTCAGAATTGGGGTTGTAAATTATGGGTAACCCCTAGCCCAAAAACGATGCCAGATTTGACATCTATGTAAAAAGTTCTGCTAGAATCACCATTCAGGAGAGTATTACCTTTTTAGGAAAGATTCAAAATTGACCACTGAAAACCGTTGATAATTCAATGAGTGCGGGAACTTGAAAGCTTGCTGTACACTGCGAGGGCCGTATCTCAGGGGTTAATTGACCTAGAGGTCTAGATTTTGGCGTGCATGAATTTTATCTCATGTACTACAACACATATTTTTGCCAGATTTTTTGTGAGCGTGTCAAGTACAGACCACTGGTCCAGTTCAGATGGAATGACCTGAAGGAAAGGTGTAAAAGAGAATTCCTAACGGCTTAAGCATACAACTGCGCTAATAAGGCAATCGGAATGCACTTACACTAGGCAATGTGATCACTGCCTGTCACGTTTCTTTTCGAGATTGGCCGGATGAATTGTCGTTGCTTTAAATCAGGGGTGTCCAATCTTATCCAGAAAGGGCCGGTGTGGGTGCTGGTTTTTGTCAGAGCCCAACACTAACACACCTGATTCTACCCACCAAGGCCCTGATTGAAACCCCTGATTAGTTGATTAGTGGAATCAGGTGCTATAGAGCTGCTGGCTAGCACAAAAATCTGCACCCACACCGGCCCTTTATGGATAAGATTGGACACCCCTGCATTAAATATTGCTGCCTTGCAGAATTGTGGGATAGCGTTATTTCCTAACTTTTCAAAAATGATGGTTCTGGGTACCCTATTCTAAAGGATGAAAATTGAGAAGCACCGACACATCTTTCCTTAACATTTAAAGTATTAGTATGCACTTATCATGGCTGCCGGATTATTTTTAAGGAGTTAGGAACTCTCAAAGGCAAAAAAAAAAGTCTATTCAGATGCAGCCTCTCTCCACATAACACCCTGGTCATTTAATGACAAGACTCCCACCTAGTGCCTGAAGATGAAAATTGCCCCACAGAATTACATGCTTGCCGAGGTATTGCTCCTTAGTTCTACTACTCCTTTCAACTATTTCAGTGACATTTTCAACAATTTACATTAGGAAGGGGGGGGGGGGATGGGATTCAGGGACCATATTAAAAAAGTCTATGTTGACCCTCACGAACAATTGTTTTTTTTGACCCATCCCTACGGCATATACAATGTGCATGTCATTTTTGTAAGGTATTCCCAGATTTCACAAATTTGACAAGGATAATGGGCAAAAAATCATGAAATAAAACATTCTTCAAATGCTCGACCAGAACCCAGTTAGCATCTAAGCCCACTGAAAACCCTGAACTCATTAAAACTGAATTGGTGAATTCAATAAGGGCCCGACTCCACACATTTTCAACATGGAGTTGGGCCCTTATTGAATCCACCAATTCAACTGCAAGATTGAATTTGTGATTGGAATGAAAAACATCATACACAGTGGTCCCCAGCAAACGAGTTTGAGAAGCACGACTGTATACCATCGCTTTAACATCTGAATTAAGCACGGAGATGGCCGGGTTACTGTTTCTTGTTGTAGGGTGAGAATGCTACCTTACAGTGGGGTGCAAAAATTTGGGCACCCCGGTTTAAATTTCTGTTACAATTAATCTCCAAGTGATTGAAAGCAAACCTGAACACTAAATGCTACAAAGTTAAACATGACATCTTTCTGCAAATTTAAAAGCAAGGTTTCTTTTTATTTTAAGTTTTCTGAGTTTTTAAATGATAAGAAAGGAAAAAGGATCATGTGCAAAAGTTTGGGAACCCTTTTGGATTATTCTTTGTTACCTTTTAAGAGGATGATTACTAAGGCCCAGACCCAGGTGATTTACTCGTCAGGGCTTCAATGAGTCAGGTGAATATAATTCCAGGGTTGAACTATATATTCTGAAGTAACTCCGTGCCTTCTAAAGTATCCGACTGTGGTGGCTGTTGTGTCTGGTGTTAAAAACCGTGTGTTCCTCTAAACAGTTGTCCAAGGATGTCAAAATCAAGATAATTCACTTTCACTGACAAGGAGAGGGCTACAAAAAACTCTCACAACGTTTCAAACGACCCATTTCTACTGTCAGAAACATTGAAAGAAAAAAGAAAATAAATGGAACAATTGAAGTCAAGGCAAGATCTGGAAGACCAAGAAAAAATTCAGATAGAATGGCCTGAGATCTGGTGGGAAATGCTCAGAAGAACCCACACATCACTGCAAAAGAGCTACAAAAAAAGAGTAACAGACACAGGTCTAGTTGTTCACAGGACAACAACACAGCGTACCTTAAACAACAAAGACCTACATGGCAGAGTTGCAAGAAAGAAGCCTTTCCTATAACCTCAACACAAAATTAAGCGTCTGAAGTATGCAAAAGAGAACCTTGAGAACCCTCAAGCCTATTGGAACAACGTGCTTTGGACTTTGAACTTTTTAGCCCAACAAAAGAAGGTATGTTTGGAGAAAAAAAGGTGAAGCATTTGTAGAGACCACCACGTTGCCAACTATTAAGAATGGAGGTAGATCCATTATGCTTTGGGGTTGTGTAGCAGCTGGGGGCACAGGCAATAAATGGTAAATGGACTGAATTTATATAGCGCTTTCTAGTCACATGACATGACCCCAAAGCACTTTACATTTATGCCTCACATTCACCCTGATGGCGGAGGCTGCCATGCAAGGTGCAATCCGGCTCATCAGGAGCAGTGTGGGGTTCAGTGTCTTGCTCAAGGACACTTCGACATATACCCTGGAGGAGCTGGGAGTCGAACCAGGAACCTTCTGATTCCTATCCCGCCCGCTCTACCTCCGGTGCCATGCCGCCCCAATATTGTGCAGATGGAAGGAAGAATGGATTCCACCAAATATCAAGACATTCTAGAGGCTAATGTTCAAAGCTCAGTCCAGAAATTGAAGTTAAAGAGATGTTGGGCATTCCAGCAAGACAATGACCTGAAGTATACCTCAAAATCCACCTCCAGGAGAGACAGATGAAGGTTTTGGAATGGCCATCGCAGTCCCCAGACTTGAATATTCTTTAAAATCTGTGGAGAGACCTCAAACATGCCATGCATTCAAGAAAGCTGAAGAATATTTCTGAACTATAGGTGTTCTGTCAGGAAGAAGGGGGAAAAATTCCAAAGACAGGAACTGACTCTTAGCTGGCTACAGGAAGGGTTTGCAAGCTGTTATAGCTGCCCGAGGAGGAGTTACAAAGTACTAGCTGACAGGGTTCCCAAACTTTTGCACAAGGCCTTTTTCCTTGTTTTATTATTTTTAAACTGTAAAAAGTTAAAAATAAAAATTATTCTTGCTTTAAAATGTGATGAAATGTGTCATGTTTAACTTTGTAACATTTAGTATTCAGGTTTGCTTTCAATCACATGGAGATTAATTGTAACAGACATTTAAACCAGGGGTGCCCAAATGTCACAGAGAGCAGGCAAATCAGCCTCAAGTTTAGAGAAAATCTCTGACAGTTCCTGATGCGGAAAGAATTCTGTATCCAACCTCCACTTTTTTCTGCTTTTCATTTGCCTGAACAATTTTGAAAGGGGGCGCTTATTTTTTGGGGGAGAGGGATGGCTTTATGAGTGAGAAGGGAGTTTTGAATTTAATATTAATGTTTAATATCACAAATGCATATTCTGCACATGCCCTAGCAAACCGGTGTGCCATCAGTTACATGGCTGCCGCCATTATATACCATTACTATGTATTGCAGTACCAGAAATTAAACTCTAAATTTTCTTGACTGGATGTACGCCTGGCATTTTAGCACACCCGAACGTTTCTCTGGGTACCCAAACATCATGGTAAGCCGATAAAATACTGAATTCATTCGATATTGGTGGTGGTTGAATACAGAATTCTTTCCCATTACACAGCTGTATAGATCATGAGAATAGAAGACCAAACTAGTGTGGGGTGCCAAAACAAACTCGCACTCACCATCTTGGGTTCAAATCCAGTGACAGAAAGGATGTAACAATTACAGCTCACCCAGATGGAGTCACAGGGTCATTACAACAATAGACCGATCCAGAGTACAGCCCACCCGGGCCTATCCAGCCAATGAGATCCAGGGCTGCAGTCACGTAACTGCTCCCAGCTCGTGCCCGCCATAACCTCGGACAAACACTTCTCCGAACTGCTTTCTCTATTGGGAAGAGTACATTCGCGCTCTGTTTTCGCATTTTTGTCATTATAAAATCTCACACAATGGTAAAACGGTGTTGTTACGGTGAGTGCAAATCGGACACGAGATACCCAGACAGGGTCGTAAACACTGCTATCAGGGGGCTAGATATGGCAATTAATCCGCGAATAATTACTCATTATTCTGAAAGCTCAACTCGCTTAGTTTACGAACAATAACGCCTCTTGATGGCTTTGCACTGGGCCGTAAAAGGGTCGAGCGGCTGCAGGTTTTCATTCAAACAGAGCAGAAACACACCTGATATGATTAATGCAGGCTTCACACAGAGCTCCGTTTCAATCAAAGAGTGTCTTGGGCAATAACACTTGGGTGCTCCGGAAAAGGTTTGCGATCTTATCACACTATATGTAAATTGAATGCTACGTACCCTGCTTTGCAAGAGCACTGGCTGTGAGCAATGCTTCTGTGTTCCTTGTCGATCGTAATTATCAATGAGTGTGGCTTCTGGGACTTCAACATTGAGCGATAACATTTGCATTTCGCTTCAACTTCACGGGCGTTTATAACAGAAAATGACACTTCGTGAATATACGCAGATAAAAAATAATCATAACCCTTGTCTTTTGCTTTTTTTTGCGATGCGATCCGTTTTTAAAAACTCGAGATTGATGTTTTCAGGCAGCTTCCAATGAGGTTATAAGGGACGTTGGCGCCATCTTCAGCAAAGCTTGACCGAGGTCCGGCCGTTGCTATGCGTAGTTAGGGGGTGGGCGGGGCTATGGATCGGTCTATTGACATGGACATTCAGGATCACGCCTGTAGTCACCTCACTCGCGTTATCATGAACTTAACTTACCCACTGAGCAGGACAGTTTGCCTCGAAGTCTTGGCGGAATTTCTCACAAGCAGTAGCATCTTCTTGATTGTCATCCAAGCATTTCCACAACAAGTCCCTCGCACCCCAGCACGCTCGCCTCTGATCAGAATTCGGAGCAGCCATGACCTCCACTCCAAAGCCACGTCCCTGTTCATTAAGAAAAGCACAGTAATTCTCGCCGGTAAACTTCACGGGCGTTGACTTCACCCTTTTAAAAATCATTAACGAGTCTCCTTCATGGCCATATACAATGGCAATACGACTGCACATACTTCGATACTTCGAAGCTGCAGAGTTCATGAAACTTGAGCCAGTAAACACTAAGGTTGCATTAGCCAAGCTTTCTACTCGGCTAATCATCTGACCTGCATCTAACAAGCTGACAAGCTTGCTAAATTTCCATGAAAAATACCATAAATTTTAAGACAAGCTTAAATACCCGTAGCGCTTACCAACAAACTCTAGCGAATCAGCTCACCAACTGAGTGGCATGGCTTTGCCGAGAAAAAATGATATTTAGTCGATGAGCGATAAACGCTCGTGGGCTCCGCTCACGTCCTTCCACTCCCTTCTTCTTCTTTTTGTTTATTGGCGTATACATCCAGCTTAATAGTGCATTACCGCCACCTTCTGGTCCGGAGTGGGGATCAGACGGTAGATTTACTATCTAAGTCCCTTCGAAGAGGAGAAAAAAACAAAACAAAACAAAAAAATCCTACATCCTAGCTCTACAACCTACCAATAATCCCTATCCATTTCACCTACCCTATCACCCTATCCCTGCTGATCCATCAAATCCGAACAAAAATCCCTGTCTCCCTTAAGAAAACTAACAGTGCCCTCACCCGTGCTCCCTCACTCATACTCAATAATCCTTTTGATGTGAACTCCTGCACCCCTAACACCCTCAGTGTATTCCTCATCATTTCTCTCTGTGTTTCATACTTCTCACATTTCAAAATCACATGTTCCACAGACTCCTCTTCCTCCTGACATCCATCACATAATCACATCTGGAGTTTTCCTACTATTTTCAGTGTTTTGTTCAGTGCACAGTGCCCCAACCTTAGTCTAGTCAGTACAATTTCTTCTGTCCTGTGCCCACTATCTACCCTATTAACTTTGACACTCTTTTGAATATTATACAGATGCCTACCTTTCATCTCTCTATCCCATCTTTCTTGCCACAATTGGTTTGTTTTTTCCCAGATTACACATTTAATCTCTGCTTTACTGATACTTATTTGCATTTCAACATTTCCTTTCTTAAAAGCCCTCTTTGCCAATTTGTCCGCCCTCTCATTCCCCCTCACCCCTACATGTGAAGGTACCCACAGAAATTTTACCTGACCCCCGTATTGTGATATTCTTGTGACTGACTCTAGGACCTCATAGAGCATATCTTGACGGCTGTTTGAATGCAGAGATCTTAAATTTGCTAGGACTGATGTTGAGTCTGAGCAAATCAACACCTTAATTTGCCTTGTTATTTCCACCCAATGTAATGCAACCAGCACAGCTAGCATTTCCACTGTATAAACACCTAGATTTTCCACTTCCTCCTCTTCTTCTTCTTCACAGTTGTATAGACGCATCTTAGGCGTATTACTGCCATCCTCTGTACATTCTTCACATTAAATTATTGTAGCTCTCAAATTCGAGAATACAATCCGTCACATGAAGGAATTGTATTATAGCTTTGTTCAATTGGGAGCGGTTGTCTTGTTCGCCAAAAAAAATTGCGAAAAGAAAAACAGGTGACCCCAAGATCTGTTCCCAGCTCGAACAACATTTTTCTCTCTGACTGGTAATTTTTACAACGGAACATAATATGCGTTGTGGTTTCATCCTCCCCACATTGACATTTCCCAGAAGGGTGTTTCCCAATCATCCACAGATAATAATTTAACCCACAGTGACCAAGCCTTAAACTGGGTAATTTAACCATATGACTCTGCCCTTCTGACCCACCAATACCACTAATCCCACTCATTCCACGAACCCTAGACTGTATAGAAAAGAGATGTCTCCCCTTTTTCTCATTTTGCCAATCTAGTTGCCATATTCTTTTAATACCCTCCTTAATTTTGCTTCTGTATTCACTTTTACCTAAGGGTACTTCAAAGTCAACTTTCTCCCTTTTCAATGTTGTTTTGGCAACTTTAGCTGCCATTTCATTTCCCCCAACACCTCTGTGTCCAGGGACCCAGCACATTACCACTTCTATCCCCATGTTCCGTAGCTTGAATAGAACATTCATTATGTCTAATATTATATCCTCCCTCCCGCCAAAACCTCCCTTCTCCAAGGCCATTAAGGCGGCAGCAGAGTCCGAACATATTCGCACTTTTAGCAGTTTGACCGATTCCACCCACCACAAAGCCCAAAATATTGTTAATAGCTCAGTAGCAAAAACTGACACATTATCAGAGACACGCAATCCTGCCTTAATATTATACTTCTCCACATGTACTCCAAACCCTGCCCATCCATTGACTAGATCCTTTGATTCATCGGTGTAGATTTTTAAATACTGTCCCCACAGCTTTTCAACATGAGATTTTACATCCACCATGATATTTTCTTTATTCTTCATTATCTCCAACAAAGATAGATCTGTTTCCACCTCAGGAAGCAGCCAAAAGGGAACAGGGGATTTGCACATTTGGTCTAATATTAGGCTATCCTCCAATCCCACTTCCTTAACCCACCCCTCAACTTCAGTCAGAAGTGCTTGCTCTTAGTCTTTGCACCAGTTTCTCTTATATCTAATATTAGGCCCTTAGCTGGTAAGTTGGATCTCATTCCTTTTACCTTGGCCCAATACTGCAAACCTAATTACTTCCTCCTCCTCTCTATCTTCGCGTGAATATTTTTTTTTCTTCTCGCGGTTTTACTGAATCCTTACAAACAACTACGGTGCTTACCGCCACCTACTGTACAAGAATCTGTAACGTCATGTTCTACTTATAGGTCCATGCGTCATGTCACTTCTTCTTCTTCTTCGTTGAGGTTTTATTTAGTTTCTTCCAAGATGTTGCATTACTGCCACCCTCAAAACTTACTCGCCCTTGTTGTTCTTTCAAATCCGTATTTCCAGTTCGGTCTTTCTTAAAAAAAAAAAACAAAAAAAAAATCCATGAACAATTTTCTCCCTTGAGCACTGTCGCCTATTTCCAGTGTACTTTTAATTCTGTTCTCAACTCGCCCTATTGTCCGTAATTGCCGCATCATGTCCTGTCTTTCTCTTGTATACTTCGTGCATGTTATAAGAATAAACCCTGTCTTGGCCTCATAACATAAACTATAAAGTCCTGATGGGAATTTTCCAATAATGTAAAGTGAACTGTCCAAGTTACAATGCCCAATTTTCAACCTGCTTATCACAACTTGTTCTCTTCTGTTTTTTCCTCTACTTCTTACCGTTCTCACATTACTTTGAATTGCGTGTAAATGTCTCCCTTTCATCCCTCGATCCCTATATTGTTGCATCATGTCACTTCCCCTAGACCCAGTTCTTAAATTCTAGCAGTCCACCCTGTGTCCCTTAAGAAGCGAATCAGTGCCTCCCTCATGATATTAACCCTCTCTCCCTCTCCTTTTGTTCCCACTATCCCCATGAGATTCCACTCCTGTCCCACCTCTTGAACATCCTCCTGTAACATTTCTCTATTTCATACTTATTACAGTAAAATATTACATGTTCAGTATTTTCTTTTACTCCACAGTTCTCACATGCATCACCGTCCCTCTTCCCAATTTGCATGACGTTTTTGTTCTTCTTTGGTTTGTAAGCGAACGAAACACCAACGTTAGAGGTGCATCTCGCCACAAACTGTATCGGAGTGTGTTACATTATGGCTTCATAAAGGAGTGGTTCTGGATATCAAACTGGTCTCATTTAAATGTAGTAGAGTAAAAGTAAAAGTCAAAACTCAAGTAAAGTACAAATCCTCAAAAAAAAAACTACTTAAGGAGGCTACTGTAACGAAGTACATGTACTTCGTTACTATACTGCCCTACAAAGGCTAAGTGCAGTAACTACAAAATAATTTAAACAGTAAAAAATGGCTTCAGAGTTTGTATGCTGTCCCAACAAACGAATAGTTAGCACATCTAAGATAGAAATTATACAGTAAACCATAATCTACCTAATCAATCCGAACCTCCAAATACTTTCAGGCCTAAAACTGTGCTACTCGAATTTTACCCAATGCGTAGTTACTGCACTTAGGCTTTGTAGGGCAGTATACCCCTCTGACCATCACAAAGTGCGTTAGCACGCAACTCATTTTTTTTGGACGACCCCCTCCCCGGTAATTTCATTTTTCCGGCACGGCAATGTTTCGAGCTTTAAGCCCTGTGTGTAATCTCCGAAAAAGGCTGTCTTCGAAAAGTCAGTCTGCAGAAATAAGGGGGGGGGAGGGGAGTACAGAAGTCGGGAAATCATTCCCGTACCCGTTGAATGGAGGCTCTGATTGAATGCTGGCTCATAACCATACATAATTTCCTTTGAGGCGCCGACTCACTGTACATGGATCGTCTCTGACATTGCGTACAGTATTCCCGATCAGGGTGATTAATTTTGACCTCATTCAGTTGTTGACTTAATGAGACGAGGCTGTCTTTAGCAGATGATTACAATAACATTGGCATTTGCTGCATCAGTTTCTGATATGGAAATTTCCATTTGAGATCTCGATCATACTTCATTACTCTAGTTTTTGTTCACCTGATAAGATAAGATACACTTCATTGAACCCCGTGGGGTAATTTGTCCTCTGCATTTAACCCATCCTATAGTTAGGAACAGTGGGCAGCCACAGAACAGCTCCCGGGGACCAACTCCAGTTCTAAAGCCAGTTCCTTGGTCATGGGTACTGGTTGGAGTGTTCCTATGATGCATGTTTTTGTGGGTGGGGGAAACCGGAGTACCCGGAGAAAACCCACGCGAACACGGGGAGAACATGCAAACTCCACACATAAAGGCCCCAGGCCGGAATTGAACCCACAACCTTCTTGCTGTGAGGCACAATTAGCAATCATCAATTTATTGCTGAATGATCTAAACCCATATGAAGCCCATAATGATCAAGACGCATTGATAAATTCATAGCCATTTGGCTACATTTATAGAATGGATGTGATATTGTAAGGATGGCAATAATCCTCCCTCTAAAAAAAAAAAAAATAATAATAATAATAAATCCTTGATCCTTTCCATGCCTTTCGTCTCTCATTTTAGCATTTTCAGCAGCATAATAAATCATAAGATAGCTCGATTTCATCATGATGGGCATTCAAATGAATACATCTGAAGAGGAAGAAATCTTAGATGTACTGAACCATACTTACAGGCAAAAGGCTTTAATTATACCCACAAACAGCCTTTCAAACTAATGTTATGCAAACCTCTGCTGTTCCTTGAGCTACATGCTCAATTATTGACAGTTTGAAAACTACCAATTTCCACTCTGGTGTGTTTATTCTGCATTTTAACTCAAAATGTTCAGTAAAATCTTTTTCATACATCATGGAATACAATACTAATACAAGTATTAAAAATTCTTTATGACACCACTATCATAAAAACCCAGCAGGACCAAGATTGTCTTTCCAAATAGGAGGTCCAAAATAAGATTTCTGCAATAAATTTGAACATCAGCCCCTCTTCTTGGCAGTACAATATTAACTTCCAAATCAGTACCAAAAAAAAAAAAAAAAACCACCCAAAAATAATTGGTCAAAATTTAAACCTTTTTTCCAGAAAGTGCATCCACAAATATCAATGTTGTGCACTTCCCCCCCATAATTTACATTTGAAGCCCCCAATCTTCGGCAAAATAAACAAATGTTGTGACTGTACCTGTAAGAAAGGGTCTTCATGTACTGATAAGAGCTCAGAATTTCCATCTTAGTTTTTCCCTGTGAAAGCTATGTTTCAACATAGACTGAGACAGTTGAATGACAGGCAGAAACAATGTTATACACTGTTAAAGGCACCCTCCTTTACTGTGACATGTCCCCCCCTGAGATGTGGGTGTGTTCGCAATTAAGTTTCCAATAATATCCCCCCCCCCAGTTCTTCTTCCTCCATCACTCTGGGGGTTTTTTCTTTGCTTCTACATCTTTTTTGAAGTCTTCAATCTTCTTTGATATATTGGGGACCTGAAATACAAAAATATATTTACAGTAAGTATCTAGCCAAATTTAGATTTTCCAAAGGCTCTGAAAGGCTTTTTTCAGAGAATATTCTATGCCATATAGAGCAAAGAGAATGGTGTTTTTCAAGCTATACATTTTATTTACCAAGTCAGGTGCAGTTTAAACACATGGGAAAATTAAATACTTTTACTTCATGTTACATACACATACATATCACTTTTTTTAATGTATTATGTTTACACTTGATTACTGGCATCTGTTGGGTCTGTACATGTGCAGCTGACGCTTCCTCAGTGGGGTAGGGCTATCTTTTTAAAATGAGAGAGGGTGGGGAATACAAAATGGTGATGGCAGATAGTCAGGTTGTTTGAAGTGCTGCAACAGAAGTAGATCACAAAAATAAATAGGATGGTGTTGGGGGTTGATCTCCAAGGAAGGGTTTTTTTTTTTTTTGTCCTCAGACCTGATCAGCCTGGAGGGAAGTAGGTCAGGGTGGCTCCATGTCAAGTGGGGTTGTTTTTGTGTCTTTCGTTTGTTTGCCACCTGACCACCTGTAAACCACACCCGGAGAAGCAACTGAGCCATCTCAGCTCTCATTTTCACAAGTCACTTTTTGGAACTAAGGGTATCACATCAGCTGCCAGGCTATTTTTAGAAAAATATAAAAAAAGATTAATCAAACAAAACTGAACAAAAACCAAGACCAAGAGAGGAGTTAAACCACGAGGGCTGCAAACCCCAAGAGGAATTGCACCGCACGGGCTGTTCGCTGCTGGCACAACGGGTCTTCTCAAAGACGGCCTTTATCCGGGGAGAGAAGGTAAGCCTCCACTCTCTGAGGGGGTTCGTCAGATGCCAGTGCATGTTTTAAGTTGTTTTTTTTTTCCCCTCTGTGCATTCACTCGCATATAAACGCACATACACACACCGATATCTTCGCTGCTACAAAGACTACAAATTTGATGTGTTCATTTACATCAGTATATCCTGCAAGCTCATAAAAAGAGTGAGCCAGCTCATAAAATTCATTCGATTTCGAATACTGCTGGTAAGTTACCATACCAACTTTCCATTGGAATTTACCTCCGGCACCAAAAGATTAATAGCTTTAATGTAGATCTCAGTACATCATGGGGCATTACGGGTAGTTTTTACATTAAGGGTTGCATCAAAGCCTCTTTAGGCACATACTACATGCAGAAATGCTAATGATATTACAACCCCAATTCCGAAATAGTTGGGACAAAGTGCAAATTGTGAATAAAATCAAAATGCAATGGCCCTCATTTATCAAACTTAGGATCTGGTGTAGATTCTGGTGTAAATATCAGCGTACGCCAGGTGTCACGTCTAATTTACGAAAAGGGTGTACGTCGCCGATTTCAGTGTAGAACTGGCGTGGCGTTGATAAATCTGGCAGCTGAAACCAACCGTAATTTACATGACACGCCCCAATAAATTCATGCTCTGGGAGGCATAGTCCTGCGCACTTAACGACATGGACTCTCGAAAGACAGCAAAGAACAACTTCACTGAGGAAGAAATAGAAATTATCACGTCCGAGGTGGAGAAAAACAAAATAATTTTATTTGGAAGCCTCAGGAGTGGCACCAAGGGAGGCCAGAAGGCTGCAGTTTGGAAAACTATTGCTGCTGCGGTAAACACCGTTGGAGTGGAAAACGGAAGTGCAGCAGAGGTTTGATTTAATTCACTAATAAATTTACTTTATAGATCCATGATATTTCATGTTATATAGCCTACATAAGTGACAATCCAAATGCTTTACATGCAGGTTAAAAAAAGTGGTCCGATTTAAAGATCGCCACCAAAAAACGGGTTGCTGTGCTCAGGCGCAGCACCGCACGGACCGGTAGAGGCCAACCAGGCTCAAACCTCCAGCTGTCACCGTTCGAGGAGCGCATGGCAGTACAGATAGGCTCCCCCTCCATGGTGGGAATACGAGGCGGTGGGGACACGGATGAGTCCTCACCGCCTCAATCGGAGCTACAGGAGGGTAATTATGTTAAAATACAGTCTGCAGAGATCACTGTTCATTGTACTTTTATTAGTAAGCGCATTGCGCAAAATCAAATTGATTGTACTTGTCAGCCATCTGGCCTGGCAAGCAGGATATCTCAAAATATAAGTTTAATCAATTTCTCAACACAGGTGTCTTATTTATTTATTTTTTCCATATATTTATTTAGTCTATTTTTTTCATTTTACTAATAAGAACAACAACAGCATGACGTCCGCATCACTGCATATGGTTTATTAATCATTTTGACAGCTGCACTCATTCCTGCATGTTGTACGCTGGTTTCAAATGTGCGTATGCCTCTGGCCATCTTTACTTCTGAGAGACTCAGCCTCTCTAAGACATCCCTTTTATAGCCAATCATGCTTCACACCTGATGCCAGTTAATGTAATCACCATAGACTGTATAAAAAGATGGACGAAGCTACCGTGACGTCACCCGTTGGTTTCAGCATACCATAAAGGAAGCCTCGATTTTGGCAATTTGAATTGCGCCATGTTGTCATTTTGAAACCGGATGTGATTTCTATTGGACGAGAGCGTGTATTGAAGATCTGGGGAGGACCGTGGCTCTGGATCTGACCGTATTGGATGAGAACCAGAGGATAGCCACGGCCCTAAAGCATATTCTGGCTTTATCCTTTATTCTAGTCTATATGGGACCATAATTTACAAAAATGAACATCATGATATATCAAAGGAGACTTGAAACTTGCTATAGCTACCATAAAATAACGTGAAAAATCATTATTTAAATGAAAAATCAGGTGGGAAAGTAGGGTAATTTCCTCATAGACTTCTATAGCATTGAACTTTTTTCTGCAAACACCAACGTCGCCATCTGCTGGCCATTAAATAGAATGCCATTTTACGGTACTTCCGCATGGGCTTCATTTTTCAGACCAGGGTGCTGCGTCCATCTTTTTATACAGTCTATGGTAATCACTTAATAAATGTTCGTTCAACTGATTCTCTTACACATCAATTGCTTTTTCTGCCCTTTTTTGCCTGTGTCCCAACCTTTTTGAGACCTGTTGCAGCCAGAAAATTTGAAATGAGCTCATTTTGTGGATAAAAATGTAAATTGTCTCAGTTTCAACATTTGAAATGTTATCCATGTTCTACTGTAAATAACATATTGGCTCATGTGATTTGAATGTTATTACATTTTGATTTTATTCACAATTTACACTTCCTCCCAACTATTTCGGAATTGGGGTTGTAAAATCCCATAAAGTCTGTGGACCAAAATACGAAAAATTTGTCTCAAAATTCATGAAAACAAAGCTTTTGCTAGCTAACCAAATAATAGCAGTACTTAGGCCTCGTGGGCATGTACACGGGTGTTTTAAATAACGTAGTAGTTTTCTCTGCGGTTTGGCCTTTTGTTCACACGCAAACGGTGTTCTACATTTTTGAAAACTCCGTTCAGGGTGAAGATTTGTACAAACGCCAGTTTCAGTGTTTACATGTGAACATGCAAAACGCAGCTTTTGCACAACAATGATGTCACGGTTTATTTCGCGCAAGCTCACTGTTGCGTTGAGATTTTCTTCTCTGGTAGACTATTTTACTATTTAAATGTTGACGTTTTCGCCACCTGCTGGCTCGGAATACTTGATTTGAGCGTTCATGGCCGTTTTTGCGTTTGCGTGTGGAGGGGAATATTTAATAAAATGGGGTGGTGTGGACAGAATTTTTTGTCTAAAATGCATTGAAAAATATCGGTTTAAAAATACCCGTGTACGTGGTGACCAGGCCTTAATCTAGCAGTACTTACGTCGTAGTTCTGAGCAAGATACATCCCGACCACATTTCCCAATGTAAACCCAACCTGAAAAAGAGTGAAAAAATAAGCACTATCAGTAACTTTTGAGTATCAAAATTTGATGACGAAACCGTGCCTTACAATCAATTCGATGTCAGCAATGTACCGGTTGTAAGTCATTGTTAAACGTTACATAGAAATATTCGCCCATCAGCAGTGTCCGGTCACGATTAACTTGAATAGTTTATAACTTTATGTCTAGTAACACTCCAAACGTGACTCATTTTCTGTTTCACTTGTATGTGGCCAAGGGACATCGCCTTGTTGCAAGAGTGAAAACAAGCGACTCACCGTTCTGACACTTCGGATAGCAAAATAAAATAACTCCGTCTTACAAATCCCCCGCACTTGAAAAGTTTAATGACTTCTAGGTATTGACAGCCATTCCGGCTCATCATACTCAACACTATTTTCAAAAGATGCCCGTTTGGAAACAAGTTAGCGAACACGCTGGCTTGCTAACAGCATACTTGGAGTAGGCCTGATATTAACTGAGTTGAGTTACAGAGCCAAATTGGCTACAAGGGGGTTTGTAAGCGAGCTGTAACAACTAAGGTTCTCTGTACCCACTCGATTTTTAGCGGTGACCTGCGAGACGATAGCAACTGGATACATTTCTCCGCAACAAAAGTTTTGCTTTGTTTTCAAGTAGCATTACCCACCAGAAACTGAAGCATTGTGCAGTCCGTGAAGAAGTAGCTGAAATAAGTTTAACCCACTTGCCAACGAGCAGTCAAACTGATGGGTACCATTGACATTCAGGGAATTATTATTATTATTATTGTTTCTCTTCTGCTACTGCTGCTACTTCTCCCGAATATCTCTTCTTCTTCTCCTTCTTCTTTTTGTCAATGATGGTTCAGTTCTGGCTTATTGGTGCATTACCGCCCCCTTCTGCTCCGGAGTGTGGATCAGACGGTATAAAAAGATGGACGGAGCAACGGTGACGTCACCCATTGGTTTCAGCCATGGAGGTAATATACTCAAAGGCAATGAAAACGCAACACTCTAAATTTTGGTTTATTTTTGCTCAGGACCCGAGTATTCCAATTTGAGTTCTTAAGTTACCATAGGGGTCACAATGTGTACCTCGTTATGATCATCATGTAACTCAACAGTGTGAGTTAGACTCTCATCAATCCATGTTGAGTACAACATACGGGATTAGGAGTTGTGCAAGTACAGTGGTTGAAATGAAGGAGGGGTTGTCTTCCCTATATAAAGGCATGATAAAGGCCACACAAAAAACATTTTTAAGTGTCATAATGCCACGTCTGTCGACTGAACAACGAAACAGGGCCCTGGGTATGCTAGAGGCGGGAGTAAGTGCCCAGCAAGTGGCTCATCGTTTTGGGTGTAGTACGTCCAACTGGGACGAGCTCTTTCATCAAGAGTACCCAGACCTCAAACCAGGCAGCAACTCCAGAATGCACTACAGGCAGAGTGGCGACAACTTCCCCAAGACAACCTAAGACGCTTAGTCAGGTCCATGAGGAGACATTGTACTGCCTGTGTGGATGTTCGTGGGGGTCACACCCGATACTGACTGTACTTTTGAGTTCATTTTTAAATGTGTGTTCTGTTTAGTCTTGTCGTGATTTTTCATTTTCAACTTGTGCTCATTATGTTTAATGTATCTGTTTATTATTGTCCAAATCGGCCCATTAACACATTTAATTCATCAAAGTCAACCCACCCAACATAAATCCTAAATCCGCCTTTGAAATGGACTAAAAAGAGTCCTTACATACAACAATTTAAGATAGAAATGGGACACTATTTTATAACTTTATATGGATTGAAGAATAGTTAGGCAATCAAAACAATAGATATTTGTAAAGAGCAAAACATTTTTTTAATGCCTAGCTGTTTCTTTATGTGATACTTTTTTGTATATAGTTTTTTTTTTTGTAAATTTCATTTACCTCTTATGTTTTTTGTGTGTGTGTGTGTTGCATCATATTGGAGATTTCTGTATGTCTGATCATTGATCCAATTAAAAGAGAGAGAGAGAGAGACCTTTGATACCCCTTTAATTGAAACATTAAAAAGCTCAAATCAATAGCATTACAGAAACAGCATGCTAACATTACAGAAAAACTACATGACCAAACATCAGAAAAAAGAAAGAACTTCACATATGGCTACTCAAAAAGGACGTACATAAAGAAATAAATTTTAGGCTGAACAGAAGGAAGGCGCAATTTTTACACTTTATAAACTGTAACCCCTCCCATCCGTCTCATGCCAGATGCACAGTGAGGCCATCCAAACCACGTGTACAAATTGCCCCCCACACACACCAAACTGCCTGAAACCTCATCACATCATTTTTGAGCTCGGCGTGAGCGTAGTCTGAGGCGTGCTCCCACAATCCCCTGAAAACCAACAGAGGGTTCGTTGACCCACTCCCCCGAATCCTGTTTCGTCTAGTCACCCAAACCACCAGTTTGGCCTCGACAAACAAAAAAAAGAAATTTATTAAACAGCATTTGTGTCTATATACAAAGCAGTACCCTGGTCCAAACACAAACAAAAGGTGACTAAAGGTATTTCGGGGGATTTGGCATCGATGCCCCTTATCAGGTCAAATTTTTGCCCTTGCAATTGAGCCGTTACTCAAACATTTGCACAGTACCTTGCAGGGAGTGTCGGTGCCAGGGCCTGTGCCAGAGGTATAAACTATATCAGCATATGCTGACAACATCACCGCGTTCATCAGCGATCACAGAGATGTTAACACACTCAAAACTTGTTTCGAGGCCCATGAGGGGGCATCTACAGCTAAAGTAAATTGGGACAAGAGCAAGGCTCTGCTCCGTGGCCCATGGCGGGGGAGGTCAGCCCCTGCACTCCCTGGGAATTTGAAGTGGGGTCGGGAGGGGCTTAAGATCTTAGGGCTGTACTTAGGCACTGATGGGTTTGTTAATAAAAACTGCAAGGGTATCCTCAAAAAGGTTTCCAATAAGACAACGAGGTGGAAAAGGCTTTGGCCGAATATGTCATACAGGGGCAGAGCACTTGTAATTAACTCTGTGGCGTAAGTTAACTATCCCCCCCAGAGGGCCCGTTGCAAAATGTTCAGAAGATCCTGGTTGATTTTTTTCTGGTCAGGGCAGCACTGGCTGAAAGCAGCGCCACTTCAGGAAGTTGGGCGAGGTCTTATCAATCTTGAGAGCAGAGTGGCTACTTTCTGCTTGCAGGCAGCACAGAGACTGCTTTATCATAGTGATGTCTGCTAGAGGGGGCCGGTTGCTGCCCTCTGAGGTGCTATGGTGGCTTGGGGCAAGATCGGCAGCTATTTCTGCTGCAGCCAGATAACCTCAATGTTGCCCGATGCACTAGTTTTTATGGTTCAGTGCTGAAAGCCTGGAAGCTCCTGCAGGTCTCTCGAACTGGGAAATGGATCCTGGTCTGTGGGTCTTGGAAGAACCACTATTCGGTAACCCATTAATACCGCTGGGTGGAGCTTTTCCAGCTGCCTTACAGAGGCGTTTTATTGAGGCAGGCATCTGCAGGCTAGTTCACTTACGGAATCCAGACGGGTTAGGGTGGAAACCTGCACAGATAGTGGCTAAGCAGCTTGGCATGTGCTCAGTGCGTACACTGATGAGCCTAATGCTCAGTCTGACTGATGCCTTTTCTGTTTCGGTTCGGGAGGCACTGGATGGCCTGCATACTCGCCCCGGTCAGGGGGAGGATTGCTTCTTCCCAGAGCTGCAGGTGTCGGCATCGGTGGGGGATTAGCAGGAGAGAGAGGGGCATCTTCTTTCCTTTACATCCCTATACATGAGCAGTTTCGAAGAGGCCAGCAAGAAGGCCCTATATGTAACTACTGTAAAAACTACTGTATTTCCATCAGAGGCAGCCCAATCAAGAGTCATAAATATCAAACGTTTGATTATGATTCAAGATCAGGGAGGCTCCAACTCGATTTGGAGCAGTGAAATAGTTGTACTGACACCACATGCTTGAGGATGATTTGGACAAATAATCGGTTGAAATAAGCCTCGAATTGGGCCACACATTCGCCATTCTCCATTCTCTCTTAATATCTTGGGAACTCATGTCTAGTTCAACCTCAGGGTAAAGCCATTGGGGCACACTACTAAATGGACTGGGCTGAGCAAATTCAACATCATTCATACTATATGTTTTAGCACATTCATAATTGTCAATCCAAACCCTTTTCTTTGGAACCTAGAATATTGCCAGCAGCAATGTATTGTCCTTACTGCAGGGTTTTCTTCCCTGCTTCCTTTAAGCTTGACCCAGTATGTGAGTACTAATTTTTCTCCTCTTACTTCTAGAGGTGTCTCATTTGCTTCAATTAGTAATGCGTTAATCAGGGTTGTCTTCATTTCTCCAGTACATACTTGCAACGCTCTGTACTGTAGTCTATCCACTTCCTGTAATGGTGATTTAGCTGTTGCTCCATACACTATACACCCCTAATCTAATGTTGACCTCATAAGTAGCCTATAAATGTCCAGTAATGACTGTTTCTCTGCCCCCAGTCAGCTCCAGCCACAGCTCGTAGTAAATTTATGACTTTTTTACATTTTGTTTCTAAGTGATTCATGGGTGTTGTCCATGTGTATTTGCAATCTAACCAAAAACCTAAATATTTAAATTCTGAAACCTCTCTAGTGCCTGCCAGTATAATGTCAGGTTCTCTCCATCAACCTTTTGTTTATTTGTGACCATCATGTAACAGGACTTGCCTGTTGAAAGCTTGAACCCTATAGTCATATGACCATTTCTCTATTTTATTTATTTCTTTCTTTATTTTTTCTATCACATGTGATACATTTCTTCCCCTCATCCATATGGCCCCATCATCTGCATACAATGCTAATTTGATACACCCACCTAAATTTGAAATGATAAAATTTATCATAATATTGAACAAGACTGGGCTGATTGCACTTCCCTGTGGGATGCCACTTCCTACTTTAAAATCATTTGATAAATCCGCTCCCACCTTAACTGTCATTTACCTGTCTGTCAAAAAATGCATTATCCAATCGTACATCCTCACACTAACACCCATTTAACCCAACTTGATTGGTAACCCTTCCCTCCACATCAAATCATATGCCTTTTCTATATCAAAAATACAATTACCATTACTTCTTTCATTTTCAATATCTTTTCTATCTCAGTACTAACTCTAACAAGAGCATCAGCCATAGATTGTCCTTTTCTAAATCAAGACTGATAATTGCTAAATAATCCTCTCTGCTCTAATACATATGAAAGTCTGTTAACTAGACATTTTTCCATCCACTTACAGATGTGGGATGTCAGAGCTATGGGCCTATAGTTACTAAGATTAGTTGGATCCTTCCCTGGCTTATTAAATGGCAGTAAGACTGGCCTTTTCTAGCAACTCAGTATAACCCCATCACTCCAGGTGTTATTAGAGAGTTTTAATACTTTGTTCAATGTTACTTTCGGAAGCTGCCGGAGCATGGCATAACATAGTATTTTGTCTTGTCCTGGGACTGTATATCCAGTACCGTTTATAGCTACTGCATTTTATTTATTTATAAAGCTTTGCTAGGCAAACTTCCCTCATATCTTACTAAGCTCTTGTCCATCAAAATCAGAAGTCAGCATACCAGATCACAAGAATGGTTTTTGTTTGAGGATCCCAGGACTAGAACAAATTTGGGAGGTACCTCTTTTAGTGCATTCGCTCCTTGTATGTGGAATAATTTCCAGGATACCTTGAAGCTAGACTGCCTTATCCCCTTCGTGTCTTTCAAGAAATTATTGTTGGATATATTGCTTCTGGAGGCCAGATGTATTTGCTTTTAGTTTGAGGTAGGATTTGCTCATTTATTTTTCTCTGTCCTATGTTCTTATGTGTTTTTTATATATATATATATATATATATATTCAAAAAAAGTAGGGGATATTGGATTTACAAGTACCATGAAAGCAGATCATGAGGTCAGGAAGGAAACAAATGACATAAAAACATTTAGGAAACATTTGTCAATTTATTCGAAACCCTGTGTACAGTCAGTAAAGGACAGATTCTCCAGAATAAGGGTCGACACAAACACAGGGTCACACAGCAAATTTACCACCATTGTGAAACAGAGTCAGTAGCGGGTAAAACCCCCTCGGTTGGCTAGACAAGCTCGAATTCGGCGTGGCATACTCCTAACGAGACGTCCCAGGTCATTTTGGGGAACGTTATTCCATTCCTGTTGCAATGCTGCAGCAAGTTCTTGGACATTGGCAGGAGGTTGTTGACGTTAGGCGTAGCCGCTGTCCAAGCATGTCCCAGACATGCTCGGGGGGAAAGGTCCGGACTGAGTGCTGGCCATGGTAATGTGGTGATATTCTGCTGCTGGAGGTAATCTGTAACGATCCTGGCCCTATGACATCTGGCATTGTCATCTTGGAAAATGAAACGGCGGCCATAACAACGCGTGCAAACGGCACAACACGGGTGCCAAGATGTTGTCCCGGTAGTACTGCCCTGTGACACGTCCAGCAACAACATGCAAGTCTGTTCTGCCGCAGCAGTGATGCCTCCCCACACCATTACAGATCCACCCCCATACGGATCATGTCTAATGACGTTAACGTCATGGAAACGTTCGTTACGTTGGCGCCAAACCCTCCTGCGTCTGTCAAGGAAGTCCACAGTGAACCTCGACTCATATGAGAACATTACGTTGTTCCATCGGCGATTCTCCCAGCGTTGATGATGATGACACCATTGGAGTCTGGCCCTAATGTGACGATCCCTCAAACAGGGAATGACACGAGGGCGTCGGGCGTGTAAGTGAAATCTGTGCAGCGATTCCTGATGGTCTGGCCACTCACTACCAAGCCAGTATCCCTTTGAAGTTGAGACCTTATCTGATTTGCTGTTACCATACGATTTCTCAAGACAATAGTGCGGATGAATCTGTCCTGAGCCTGAGTTGTTGCCCTTGGTCGACCGGATCGTGGTCTATCCTGAACAGACCCTGTAGCACGATGTCTGGACCATAATCTGCTGATGACAGACTGGGAAACATTCATTGCCCTTGCCACAACGACCTGTCGTGCGCCAACCTGTAGCATGCCAAGGGCACGTAACCTCTCCTCCTGTGTTAGACGGCGCATGGTCTCTGTTTAATTAACGACTTCAACCACTGATAATCTGATGCTTTCTCTTCAAAATCTTCCTTTACAGTGGCTCTAACCTTCCAATTCAGAGTCATGCAAATTTGTGGCACAACCCCCTTGATCATCAATAGCATCCTGTGCAGATCGTGAGAGTGTCATTGATGTGTTTGGGTGATGAATTTCTTTGGAAATGCTTCCTCAGTAAGGAACTATACAACATGGTTTCGTATCCCTTTGTATGTGTGAACATTTTGATCTCAAAATAAAATATCCCCTACTTTTTTTGAATAGTATATATATATAAATATTTTAATCAATTTTTATTATGTTTTATTCTAATTTAAAACTTGTTATTCCTTTAATCTGAAATTGTTGTTTGTGACTTTTGTGTATTTTATGTGTGCTGTTTGTCTTTAACCTTCCATTGTAATTGTTTTATTGTAATCAGGGCTCCCCTGCAAAAGAGACCTCTGTCTCAGTGGGACTTCCCAGCAATAAAGGTTATTGATTGATTGATTGATTGATTTATGTTCTTTCATCCATATCCAGTGTTGACATACAATCCTCTCTTCTCCCTCACATTTCTATTTTGTCCGAGCACCTGCTCCTTCTGCTGTCAATGAATAGCTTCCAGATGGTCTCCAATATGTACTGCAGCAAATGCCTTATCGAGCACATCAGCCTTTTCTTTGTCTGACACAGCTAAGTTCTTTCCATTAATTAGTGCTGGAATTTAGACTGACTTTCTTTTCCCACTCATTTGCTTAAACATAGACCATATATCTTAAATATTTACTTATCTGCCTATGGGGGAACAATATTCTCTCCATGTTTTCTCTTTTGTATCTTTAATTATCTTTAATTAAGGGAAACTGCCCTTTTCCTTGTATAGTCTATGAGATTCTCATGTTTTTCCTCAAGGCTCTGAATGCCTTGTTACACTCTTTTAAGGCTTTGCTACACCTGCTTACTCCACCAAGGAACCACCTTCTTTCCAACCTATGTTATTCTTTTGGGCATACTCCGATTTGCAGCATTTAGAATATGTTCTCTGAATTGATTGGTGCACTCTGCTATGTTTCCCTCAAATGTTATCAAATGTGCCGTCTCCTCACAATAGTTCCTAAATTTCTGCCAGTCAGCTTTACTAAAGTACCATCTCATATGTGGGCAATCCTCTTGTACATATATATTTGTATTTATTGTGGAGATGACAAGGAAATGATCATTCCCTAGTGTACAGTCACCCCTTACACATCATTTACACACACCCACTAATTTGTCTAACACTACTGTTAAATCTAGACATGATACTGTCATGGTTTAGGCGTGCATTTGTTTGTTGGACCTTTCTTTGTTCTATTGTCCGGGACGTTATTGGAGTTCTTTTCCATCGAATTCCTGGCCCAGCTGGCTGATTGAGCTGGGGCGGAGTTTTCCAGACTATATATATATGACCGGGGGTTCGCCACGCCTATTGCTAGAGTGTCTGTTTGTTTCTAGCACTTCGGCCGGAGAAAAGCTCTAGTCAAATTTCCGAATGATTTGTTATATCCCACTTATTGTTAGGAATTGCTTCTTTTAGAAATTTTCTCTCTTGTTGTTTATTTTCTCTCACACTGTTTTCATGTTGCGGACTTTTATTTGTCCTTGGAAGCGCAAGCCTTTCCCAGAGGTGTTTACCTCTTTTGTGTTTGTCTCTTATCTGGGCTGCTCATTGCTCTTTCTTTCGCTGGTCGCGGCACCTGGCGTCCTATCACCGCCCATTACAGTACACTCTAGCCGAACATGGAGTCGTCAGCCGCAGCTACGTTAGAGAAAGTTCTGGCTGATCAGCAAGCCACACTCTCGGGCTATGGCAAGGGCTTGTCTACCCTTAAAGGGGACCTATTATGCTGATCCTTCTTTTAATACATATTAGTAATGTTATAATGTTGGTTGTCCATGCTCAGCCTCTGAAAAGTTTCTAAACATAAGATACAGGGGTTTTTCCGTAATCCAAGAACATGATTTTGTGAGTGTGATTTCCTCTCTGAACAGCTCCTCCCGAGATCTTCACGAGATCTGGGCAAAACCTGACGTCAGGTTGTGCCGTCCAATTAGTACAGACCTAGCCAGAGCCAACCACTGCGCTGGACCTGCCCACACCGGAAACTATTCTAGCAGGCACTAACAACGGCAGATCATACTATGCCTTAGTAGCATCTACACTTTTGGAAATACAAAAGAAGAACCGCAGATCATTTGAGGTGCAATTTTGTCAGTATCTCTCCCAAAGCTGCTTGTCCGTTTACTTTTGGACGCAAAGAAAAACAACTATTTCTCTTCCAAAAGACGATGCCACCAGAAATCAGAGGGTAGCGTTTTTTGTTTGCTGGCAGTAAACAGCCACGGCCAAAGGGAACGTTAGCTGATTGTGCTCAGCATTTCACCAAAGCCAGCTTTGTTAATAAAGCATAATTCGACACAGGATAAGCGTTTCAGCTGCTTCTCAAACCTGAAGCAGTTGCATCGATCAAGCGCTCGGAGCCACAAGCTGTAAGTAACGATATAACAGCAAACAATGTAAGTGAAGCTAACGTGTTACGGGTGGCTACTGGCTAGCAGGACCGCTAACGATAGTTAGCACTAACAACTGGCCTCAAGCGCAGGCTTTCTAAAATATCTGAAGATAAAGCCTGGATCTGTCGCGACTGTCCGTGCCTCACAGACACAGAAGCTGCAAGTTGCTTTTACTGCATAAGCCAACCTGACGTGATAGCCAGTTGATTGTGGCTGTAGCACTGCGGCTAACGTAGCCAAGTTACTGTTGCTAATTTTTGTGTCCCAAATATGCAAGAGTGATATCAGGGGAAATTCTACAGAAGGTGTGTGAACATAAACCTCATTTGAAGCTAACTTTTTATACTTGTTTGTAATTTGGATGCTTGGTACAACTGTCCACGGGAAAGGAACTTGCTGTCTGTAAAACCTGCATTGCAAGGGTTTGTCTCTGTGGTTGTTATGACCGCTTGGTTACCAGCTACCGCATGTTAGTTCGCGTGCCGTGCTAATTAAAAATTCTCCTGGTTAACTTATATGCAGTAATTCTGATCGGTATGCTTGTGTGACTTATAAATGTGGCAGTTTCATCATAACCTTCCCCAATTGTAGCCACCTTGGTTGAAGCTAACTGGAGAGGTGCTGTATGTGTCCGCAAAGTTGGGCTGAAAAGCACAGTTAGACCAGACGTTGGTTTTGCAGAGCTTGGGATACGTGTTTGGGTTTGTTTACGGCTGCTTGTGATCGCTTCACTTATCCATGACCGGGATCAGCCGGATGCTTCACAAATGTCTCGGCAAGCTCTCTGGTGCTACCGAGAAAGCAATGCGACACGCAGAAGCTCTACCGTGTCTGGTATAACAAATGATTTCTCTGCACTACCGTGACATAATTTCATCCCCCTTTAGAAGTTGTTGTGGCTAATAAAAAGCCGAAAAAGGCAGAGATTAAATAGGAAATTCTTTCCTGTAGAAGTGATCGATTCGCTAGCTCCACATAAGCAACTTGTCCGCGCTAACGGAACTTACGGTCTGTAAAACCTGTATTATGTTCATAACATAACCAAGCTCTCTCTAGCTGTCGCGTACTATCCATAAAGCTGCTTTCACATCGGATGCGAAACGAATATTTCGCGGGACAGATTAGCCTACATTCACAGTCAATGCAAAGACACGAATACACGCGTTATGGGCGCGTTTAGCAGCTTTCACACCGGACACAAAACTAATTTTTCGCGCAGCAGGTTACATTCAAAGTCAATGCAAAGAGGCAAATACACACATTATGGGCGCGTTAAGAAGCTTTCACACCGGACGCGAAACGAATTTTTCACGCGACAGATTACATTCAAAGTCATGACCGCTTATCAGCTACTGCATGTTAGTTCCCGTGCTCTGCTAATTAAAAATGCTCCTGGTTAACTTATATGCAGCGATTCTGATCGGTATGCTTGTGTTACTTCGGTAAGCATCAATGTGGCAGTTTCATCATAACGTTGCCTGATTGTAGCCACTGCAGTTGAAGCTAACCGGAGAGGTGCAGTTAGACAAGACGTAGGTTTTGCAAAGCTTGGGGTGCGTTTTTGGGTGCTTGTGAAACGATCGCTTTACTTATCCATGACCGGGGTCAGCCTAATACTTCTTCAATGTCTGGCAAGCTCTCTGATGCTACCGGTGAAAGCAATAGGGAAAAGCACAGGCTATAACATGTCTGGTATCACAAACAATTTCTCTGTATTGCTGTCGATTGAATATTAAATCTGCGACTGAATATTAAATTCTTTCCTGTAAAAGTGATCGATTCGCTTGCTTCACATAAGCAAAGGTTCACGCAAACGGAACTTACGGTCTGTAAAACCTGTATTATGCTCATATCATAACCGGAGCTCTAGCTTGCTCTCGCGCACAATCCATAACGCGCCCATTCTCCGCGAGGAAACGCTTGTCATTCCGATGCAATAAGTAAACCATTACCACGGGCAATTTCCTAAAAGGCCGTTTAGCCTGGCGCTTTCGCCCCTCCGTCATATACCAGCGCAGAAGCTGTTCGTTTCTCCACGCTAACGACACACCACAGTTATGCACACGAACCAGCAGGTCCTTATAATACACACCGAAGCAGTCCATAAGCTGTTGGTCCACTTTTAGCTGCTCCTCACTGTCTATGTTTCCCTCTAAACTCAGACCCACCGGATTTCTACGGTCTCCGGTCTACACGTGGGCATGTCAACCCGTTCTACAAATGTGTCTATATGGAGTGGATTCTAGCTTTTCCTGCATCCTAGCTATTAAGTAGAAAAACCGCTGTACTCACCACTGTCACTGTAGCAAACTGTAGCCGATAGCAAATTTGAGCTTGAGCTGCCAGATTTTCGCACTGCGTCCTCCACTTTCGCCGCTGCGTTTGTTAGAACAAGTTCACTTCATTAGATCTATATTCAAGTATAAGTTAGATTGTGGAATTTGCCCACCGCTTCCTTATCAGATTGCAGACGTGTCTCGCGTTTCACTCTGGGGAGCCAGACCCTGAAAACTGCGTTCTGCAGCCTCGTCCCGCCCAACTCTGCCCTCCACAGAGCTGGCCAGTCAGAAGAAAGTGGGTACACTGGGAGTGGGGGCCATAGCAGAAGAGCCACCTCAATGAGGCTTTTCAGGCAGAGACTACAATGGACTACAAATGGGGTTTTTTGAGGATGGCAGTATGAGCTAAATAAGGACCCTGTTTGGGCTTTGAACGATCAGGAGTACTCTAGGGGAGTCCAAGATCAAAATATAACCTTGGAAATATAGCATAATAGGTCCCCTTTAACAGTTGACAGGCTGAGTTGGCGGAGCGAGTCCGCCATCAGGACGAGGCTTTACAAAAACAGGAGAGCGTCCTGTTGAGTCTCAGAGTATTCGAGCCTTGTCCACTCAAATTACACAGAGTGTTGCACAAACACTACACTCCCCCCATGAGCCTAAGCTCCAGCTACCTCCACGATATGGAGGCGAGGCAGGGAAATGTAAAGACTTCATTGCCCAGTGTGAAATATTTTTCAAAGCTCAGCCTTTGCGTTTTGTAAATGAAGAGTCTCGGGTTTCATTTATTTTATCTCTGTTGACTGATACAGCCCTACTTGGGTCGGGCCACTTATTCGATCTAATTCACCGGTCGTTTGTTCAGTGGAGACTCTCGTTAGGGAGATGGTGTCGGTGTTTGATCAAGATGTGTGTGGGCAAGACGCGGCTACACATCTAATGCATCTTAGGCAGGGTTCCGAGAGCATTGCTGAGTTTTCTATAGCCTTTCGCTCTCTAGCTACAGAGACGGGCTGGCCAGAGGCGCCTCTAATGACCGTTTTTGTTCATGCCTTAGCGGAGGAGGTGAAGGACGCTCTGGCTACATTAGAACCCTGTACTTCTTTGGATTCATTGGTTCGCACTGCTGTGCGAATTGATAATCGAATTTGTGAACGCAACAGAGAAAAACGTATTGCTTTAGCTCTCGCTGACAACGAGGCTAATCTTCCTCGTAGTAAGCTTATAACTCCTACTCCACCCACTGAAATTTCCGCTCCTAGGGAACCTATGCAGGTCGATGGCTCATATGTGAGCCGGGCTCGTAAGCCCGTTTGTAAACCAATTATTTGCTATAACTGCTACAAACCGGGACATATTCGCCCACACTGCCCTGATCTTAAGGGAAACGGGAAGTCCCTCTAGCTGTTTGGGGGCCGCTAGAGGGACAGACCCAAACTCCCTTCCGAACCTTAATTCCTGTAAAATTAACTGTGGGTAGACAGATAATTCCTGTGGAGGCGTTTTTGGACTCGGAGGCCGTGGATTGTTTTATGGATGTGGAGTGGGCTGAGAGGCATTCTATTCCTATACGCCCTCTGCTACACTCACGCACGGTTAAATCTTTGGACGGTCGCCCGCTATGTTTTGGAATTATAACTGAGGTCTCTGAAGCACCAACCATGTTCATTCCATTCGGTTGCCATTCTGAAGAGGTCCGATTTTTTTATTATTCGTTCCCCTGTTTTTCCTGTTGTGTTAGGGCACTCTTGGTTATGGAAACATAAGCCTCACATCCGTTGGGGTAGTCAGACTAGCCCTATTGTCCAGTGGGGCGGTAATTGTAGATCCCACTGTCAGGAGAGTTTGACGTTTAGTTCCGGGCATCCACCTAAGGGGGAGGGGGATGCCGAGAGTGATTCTGCTGAGTTTGTCTCATACAGCCGTCCTAGCCGAGAAGAGGAGGCGGAGGAGGGGTTGGAGTGGGATCCTCAATTTGACTGGCAGCAGCCAGAGGATGATTGTGATTTGGAGGATCTCTGACTGTGATTCGGTCATGGATATGGCGGGTCCCAAACAGGTGGAGAGTTTGGGGGCCGCTTTGAATTTTGATATGCCTCCTAACGTTCCTAGTGATTATGCTGATCTTGCCGAGGTTTTTAGTAAACAACGAACCTCAACTTTTACGACTCGTACGATTGCAAGATCAATCTCCACCCTAGTACTACTCCTCCTAGGGGTTCGCTATACTCGCTGTCAGGGCCTGAGCGTAAGAGCATGCGAGAATATATTCAGGAGGCTCTTAGATTAGATTAGATTAGATAATACTTTATTGTCTGATCAGAGATCTGAAATTTGTTTTGCATAAAACAGTAGCTCCGTTGCAACACAACATATTAACATCACAACACATAAGACACAGACATTATACAGAAAACAATTCATACAACAAATGTACTCGCATTGTAACACCTTTGATAATTATGGATTAAGCTCCTTGTTTAATTTAAGGATTGACTGATGAACAAAAGAATGCTTCAGTCTGACCTTTTTAAACTGTGGGACACTGTACCTCGTCCAGATGGAAGAAGTACATATTCACTGTTCAAAACATGACTAGTATCAGAGGTGATGTTTTTAGCCAGCCACAATGTGTTGTTATGTCTTGATAATGGTTTTATTCGGCCATCCACGTCTCCTGCCTGAGCGGGGTTTTTTTTTGTGGGTAAAAAAGATGGCAGTCTGAGACCCTGTATTGATTATAGGGGTTTGAACAAAATCACCATTAAAAACCGATACCCCCTTACGTTGATGAATTCCGCGTTTGAACGTCTGCAGGAGGCGTCATTTTTTACCAAGCTAGATCTCCGTAATGCTTATAACTTAGTTCGCATTCGGGAGGGGGATGAACGGAAAACGGCATTTAATACACATGACGGGTACTGGGAATATTTGGTCATGCCGTTCGGATTGGTTAACGCCCCCTCGGTGTTTTAGGCACTCGTTAATGACGTCCTCCGAGAGATGTTGGAGAAATTCGTCTATGTTTATCTTGAAGACATTCAGATTTTTTCTTCAATGTTCTCAGAGCATAAACAACATGTTAGACGTGTGCTTGAGGCCCTCCTTAATGCCAAGCTGTTTGTCAAGGCTGAGAAATGTGTTTTTCATGCCAAGACTGTCTCGTTTCTTTGTTTCATTGTGTCGGAGGGGTCGGTCCATATGGACCCTGTTAAGGTGGCAGCGGTCAGGAATTGGCCTGCCCCTCAAAACGTTAAGGAGATGCAACGGTTTTTGGGGTTTGCCAATTTTTATAGGAGGTCTATCCGTAATTTTAGCGCAGTAGCTGCCCCCATTATTGCGCTTACCAAGAGGAATGCCTCCTTGCCGTTTGATTGGTCCCCAGCAGCTGAGGCTGCTTTTCAGGAGTTAAAGAAACGTTTTAGCTCAGAGCCCATTCTTGTTTTGTCCGATCTCTCCCTCCCGTTCGTTGTGGAGGTAGATGCCTCTGAAGTCGGGGTGGGTGCCATTTTGTCCCAGCGCCCCCTTCGGGACAATAAGCTACAACCGTGTGCCTACTTCTCCAGGTCATTGTCGGCGGCCGAACGGAATTACAGTATTGGTGACCGAGAGTTGCTAGCTGTTAAGCTGGCATTAGAGGAATGGCGCCATTGGTTGGAAGGGGCTGAGCATCCGTTTGTGGTTTGGACGGACCATAAAAATCTCCAATACATTCAACAGACTAAGCGACGTAATTCCCGGCAGGCGTGGTGGTCGTTATTTTTTAATTGCTTTAACTTTACGTTAACCTACCGCCCGGGGTCTAAAAACACCAAGCCTGATGCCTTGTCGTGGATTTACGACCGCTCTGGTCACGACCCTATGCCGGAACCAGTTATCCCGACTGATCAGATTGTGGCTCCCGTTCAGTGGGACGTTGAGTCTGATGTGCGGGGGGCCTTAAGGTCAGATCCCGGTCCTGGTGGGAAACCACCTGGTTGTTTGTTTGTTCCGCCTTCGGTACGCACCCAGGTTCTCCAGTGGGTGCACACTTCCCGTCTTGCGGGTCATCCAGGGGTTCATCGGACCAAACAGTTCTTGGCCCGACATTTTTGGTGGCCCAGCATGATGGAAGATATCCGGGAGTTTGTAGCAGCGTGCGGCGTCCGTGCTACAAATAAAACTTCCCACCTCCCTCCCTCTGGTTTTTTGCAGCCATTACCCATCCCTAAACGCCCATGTAGCCATATCGCTCTTGATTTTATTACGGGTTTTCCTAATTCTGAGGGCAACACGGTCATTTTGGTCGTGGTTGACCATTTTTCTAAGGCCGCCCATTTTATCGCGCTGCCGAAGTTGCCTTCGGCGTGGGAGACGGCCATTCTTGTTGTGGACCATGTTTTCCGCCTGCATGGTCTCCCGCAAGATGTGGTTTCAGACAGGGGCCCTCAATTCACGGCTAAGTTCTGGCGGGTCTTTTGCAGTCTGTTGGGGGCCACTGTGAGCCTTTCTTCTGGCTTTCATCCAGAGACTAATGGTCAGACAGAGCGGACCAACCAGTCTCTGGAGAATACCCTTCGATGTTTGGCGGCTGATAATCCATCGTCATGGAGTCGTTTTTTATCTTGGGCTGAATATTCCCATAATTCTTTGGACAGCTCCTCCACAGGTCTCTCACCATTTCAGGCTCAGTTGGGCTATCAACCCCCCCTTTTTCCTGAGACTAAAAAGGATTCTGAAGTCCCTTCAGTCAATTATTTTATTCGACGCTGTCGTTCTATCTGGGCCAGGGTTCGGTCCTCTTTGTTGCAATCTAGGCAGAGACAGAAGACCGCTGCCGATAGAAGGTGCCGGTTGGCCCCATCTTATCGGGTTGGCCAAAGAGTTTGGCTTTCTACTCGGGACCTTCCCTTAAAGGTGGAGTCACGAAATTTGGCTCCTCGCTTCATTGGCCCTTTTAAAATTGTGCGGAGGATCAACCCTGTTACTGTCAGGTTGAAACTCCCCAAGTCCTTGTGTATCCACCCCTCGTTTCATGTCTCAGGCTAAAACCGGTTAGCACTAGCGTCCTGGCTCCGGTTGACAAGCCTCCGCCGCCGCCACGGATAATTGAGGGGGGCCCGGTTTATACTGTGCGTCGCATTTTGGCCGAGAGGCATGTGGGTCGCGGAGCCCAATTTTTTGTGGACTGGGAGGGATATGGGCCTGAGGAGCGGTGCTGGGTCCCTTCTCGGGATATCCTCGATCCCAGCCTCATCTCTGAGTTCCGTACACAGGGTTCTTGGGGAACTTCTGGTGCCGTCCCTTAGGGGGGAGGGTCCTGTCATGGTTCAGGCAAGCGTTTGTTTGTTGGACCTTTCTTTGTTCTATCGTCCGGGACGTTATCGGAGTTCTTTTCCATCGAATTCCTGGCCCAGCTGGCTGATTGAGCTGGGGCGGAGTTTTCCAGAATCTATATATATGACCGGGGGTTTGCCACGCCTATTGCTAGAGTGTCTGTTTGTTTCTAGCACTTCGGCCGGAGAAAATCTCTAGTCAAATTTCCTAGTGATTTGTTATATTCCACTTATTTTTAAGAGTTGCTTCTTTCAGAAATTTTCTCTCTTGTTGTTTATTTTCCCTCGCACTGCTTTTGTGTTGCGGACTTTTATTTGTCCTTAGAAGCACGAGCCTTTCCCGGAGGTGTTTACCTCTTTTGTGTTTGTCTCTTATCTGGGCTGCTCATTGCTCTTTCTCTCGCTGGTCGCGGCTCCTGGCGTCCTATCACCGCCCATTACAGATACTGTACCTCTGCTCGCATTAATTCTTGTACCCTGTCCATCATTAAGGCAGACCACTGATCTTTCATCCATCATTTCCTCAACTATATTCCCATTACTGTCTGTGAGGCTTCTACCCCATAAGCTATTGAGGGCATTGAAATCTCCACACCATATTACCTCTCTACATACTGTCCCTGCTATTTTCTGGAACATGTCACTACTTAGGATCCTACATGGATTATAAAATTTATTAACTTAATATTTTCTTCCCTCCTTGGGCTACATATCTCTACTATAACACACTCAAATTCTTCAGGGCAGTAAATCTCCCAATAGGCCAACTCATCTTTAATAAATGTGGCACATCCACCTCCACTGTGGTTATTAACTCCATCATGTCTTATTGTACTAAACCCAGGAATTAAAAAGTCTAGCTGAGGCCTCAACCAAGTTTCTTGTACACAAATTACAAACCCCAATTCCGATGAAGTTGAGACATTGTGTAAAACGTGAATAAAAACAGAATGCAATGATCTGCAAATCTCATTAACCCACATATTATTCACAATAGAACATAGACAACAAATCTGATGTTGAAAGTGAGACATTTTACCATTTCATGAAAAATATAAGCTCATTTTGAATTTGATGGCAGCAACACATCTCAAAAATTTGGCACAGGGGCAACAAAAGGCTGGAAAAGTAAAACGTACTGATAAAAAACAGCTGGAGAAGCATTTTACAACTAAGGTTAATTGGCAACAGGTCAGTGACATGACTGGGTATAAAAAGAGCATTTTAGAGAGTCTCTCAGAAGTAAAGATGGGCAGAGGCTCACCAATCTGAGAAAAACTGAGTCTAAAAATTGTGGAACAATTTCAGAAAAATGTTCTTCAATGTAAAATTGTGAAGATTTTGAATATCCCACCATCTACAATACATAATATCATCAAAAGATTCAGAGAATCTGGAGAAATCTCTGTGTGTAAGGGACAAGGCTGAAGGTCAATATTGCATGCTCATGATCTTCGGGCCCTCAGGCAGCATTGCATTTAAAACAGGCATAATTCTGCACTGGAATTCACTGCAAGGGCTCAGGAACACTTCCAGAAATCATTGTCTGTGAACACAGTTTGCTGTGCAATCCACAAATGCAAGTTAAAGCTGTATCATGCAAAGAAGAAGCCATATGTGAGCATGATCCAGAAATGCCACCGTCTTCCCTGGGCCAAAGCTCATTTAAAATGGACTGAGGCAAAATTGAAAACTGTTCTGTGGTCAGATGAATCAAAATTTGAAATTCTTTTTGGAAACCACGGACGCCATGTCGTGCGGACTAGAGAGGAGAGGGACCACCCAGCTTGTTATCAGCGCTCAGTTCAAAAGCTTGCACCTCTGATGGTATGGGGTTGCATTAGTGCCTAAGGCATGGGAAGCTTACACATCTGGATAGGCATTATCAATGCTGAAAAGTATACAGAGGTTTTACAGCAACGTCTCTTTCAGCGAAGGCCTTGCATATTTCAGCAAGACAATGCTAACCCACATACTGCTTCCATCGCAACAGCATGGCTTCGCAGTAGAAGAGTCCAGGTGCTGAAATGGTCTGCCTGCAGTCCAAACCTTTCACCAATAGAAAACATTTGGCGCATCATAAAATGAAAAATCTTGCTTAGAAGACCCAGGACTGTTGAGCAGCGAGAATCCTACATCAAACAAGAGTGGGACAACATCCCTCTTCCAAAACTCCAGCAATTGGTCTCCTCACTTCCCAGATGTTTACAGACTGTTGTTAAAAGAAGAACTAGCTTATATTTAGGAGACAATTTAGGAGACAATCAGCACTAGCTTACATGTCTAGGTATATATGAAAGCTCAATTGAACAAAATGCATATTATAAGGCATGCTGTTCAGACATCAAAAATAGTACATGCAACAAGGAGATCATCATGAAATCAGCTGAACTATGGCCTATGGTATGTTGGAACAAAGAAATTCAAAGATGGGAAGAATATCAACATCAACATATGACTATATGGAAACTCTAAACCATTACTAGACCATTAGGCCTATAAACCACTACATTAATATTATCCAAAACTCTAAGGCATGACTAGCAGGACTCAGAGTTCGATGAAAGTGATCATCATAGCAATGAGCAAAATACCAGTATTGTAAGACTTTGCAAGACTTCCAATTGAGCAGATAAATACATTACACTACATCAATACCATCAGATGAGGATGCATATGCGCAAAGATGTCAATAACACAATCAATATCAACATCTTCAGAATAATTATAAGTATGTAGGGTACTGATTCAGGTACTCCTTACTTCCTTGCGTAGATGCTGAAATATTAGCTCAGTCCAGTCCTGGGGTGAAGGGGTTGATGGACATTAGAAGTAGATCAGCCCAATTGTCAGTTGTCATGAGTAAATGTCAACTGTCAAGAGACAATTGTCATCTTTCAAACTGACAAACTGCTGATAGCTTCCCTTGACATAGTCCTGGCACTCTGGCAGTGGCATTACAGTTCCTTCATCTGACTGGTTAATCCTTCATTTTTTTTTTCTCTGAAGGGTGCCAACTTTGCCTGGCTTCCTCTATGACTTGACATTAGTCTTCGGTGGGAGCGCAATACAATGCTTCACTGCCAATTTACCACATAACATCAAGAAGGGCGCTGTTTCACTAATTGTAAAATACTCATTGACAAGTAGGGAGGAGATGGCAGGAACTGTAAAAAAAAAAAAAAAAAAAACATAACCAAAACTATTCAACAAACTGTTTTCACTAAAATTACAACTACATTGTTTAAAAAAAACTGGCAAAGCCTGACTTAGCCCATGGCCCCTGAGAGAAAATGCCACTGAGGCCTGGATGTTTTTGGATTTAAATTTGGGATTACGGATACATGGAATTTTAAATGGATTATGATGTGATGAAAGTAGGAAATAGCAACAGGAAAAAGGAATTGAAAGTGAGGAGGAAGAAGGAGAATACATGGTAGGAATTAAGGTGGATATTAAAGTATTCAAAGCCGACCGTGCATTTTTAGATGCACAGACAGATTAGGCATTAAAAATAAAACATACAAAAGGACAAAAGTTGTTTTTTTCTTTTTTTTAAACGAGGAACAAAATTCTTGTTAACAGGGTTATTAGTGGGGTCCCATTTTCAGTAAGTGCAGAATGTTTTCTGGAGGTTGACAGTATTTGTGAAGAAAGGCAATTTGAAAGCCATTGAATTGGGGAAGAGTGTGACAGTAATTCAATTCTATTAGAATTTGATAGGGAGCTGCCACAAAGGGTGTTGTTGGAGAATGTCTGCAGCAGGGTAAGGGCAAATAAAAGAGTTCCACTGCGGTGTTTTTGATGTCAGGATTATGGGCACGTGACAGCAGTTGGTATGAAAAGGATGTACCGGTGTAGAAGGTGTGGGAAAGATGCATGTATTGAATAGGAATTTAAGCTAACTTGAGAACAAGCCATATATTTTCACTGTGGGCAAAATCAGGAAGTGGGGGCAGTTCAGTCTGAGAGAAGGAAAATGCAGAGTAAGGGAGAATGAACATGGGCACAAGGTAAAATATCATATGCAAAAGCCACCAAAAGGGTGAGGGCAGAATATGTAACGACTTAGACAAGACTTGACCGAGCAGGAGTAGTAGGAAAAGAATAAGAGGTGATAAATAGAGTCTCTCCGCCATGACAGTGTCTAATCAGTGTCTGCAGTGATGCGTTGCCAATGACGCTCGTGACTGTTGCTATGGCAATGCGAGTAGCACTCGCATTTGCTTTTAGTCAGCGGTGTATTCAAATCAATGGAATGGCTTATTAGCTAGCTAGCACGCAAATGTGATATCACCATTAAGGTAATAAATTTGCATTTATACGATAACTTACGCATGAAATGTTTTACTACAGCCCTTTGCATGAATATTGCCGCAAAACGCGGCATTACGCATTCTGTTTACAAATAATTCTGTATCAAGTTCCATTTGTATAACATAGTCCAGTTCTGAAATTTCAGCCGCTAAGGAATTCATGAGTCTCTCCGCCATGACAGCGCCTAATCAGCGTCTGCAGAGATGCATTGCCAATGACGCTCGTGACTGTTGCTACAGCAATAGTTGCTGCCATTGATACGGGATTTTGCCTGGCGGGCAGATACGGTTGATACAGGATTTTGCCTGGCGGGCTGATACAGCCTCGTGCCTTGCGCTTGTATTTATTTATTTATTTATTTATCCTTTATTTAGCCAGGAAGGTCCCATTGAGATACAAGATCTCTTCTTCCAGGGAGTCCTGGTCAAGACAGCAGCATGAGCAGTTTCACATGTATACATACAAAACATTTAAAACATTAAAAAAACATAAAACAATTTGACACGTACAATACATATCACAGGTGCAGATTCCTTGTATTTATAAGGAAGTATATGATAAAGTTGTGATTAATATGGACAGCTGGAGAGTCCTTGCATTTATTTTTGTGGACATTAACGGCGTGACTGATAGAGACAAAGTTAGAGCATATTAGGAGGTTAGATGATGCAGCAAGGGAAATTTTAGGCATTTCAGATGTGAGGGGAGATGAAATTCAGGAAGTCTTTGCCAGACAGTTTGGAGGAAATCAGAGGCTAGGAAAGTAGTTAATCTTGAGGCGCACTGCCCACACAAAAATAAGGTCACACACATAATTGTTGGACCTCCTTTAGCTTTGATTACGACATGCATTCGCTGTGGAATCGTTTTGATAAGCTTATGCAATGTCACAACATTTATTTCTGTCCAGAGTTGCATTAATTTTTCGCCAAGATCTTGTGTTGGCATTGGGAGAGTCAGACCACTGCTTAAAGTCTTCTCCAGCAAATCCAAAAGATTCTCAATGGGGTTAAGGTCTGGACTCTGTGGTGGCCAATCTCTGTGTAAAAATTATTTTTCATGCTTTTTGAACCACTCTACAATTTCAGCCCAAAAAATCCTGACATTGTCATCTTGGAATAAGCCCGTGCCATCAGGGATGAAAAAATCCCTTGATGGAAAAACTTAGTCATTCATTATATTCAGGTGGTCAGATGACCTCATTTTTGGGCACATATCGTTGCTGAACCTAGACCTGACCAATTGAAGCAACCCCAGATCATAACACTGCCCCCACATACTTGTAAGGTAGGTATGATGGGTACATCATTTCATCTGCATTTCTGCTTACCATGATGCACCCTTCACTCTGGAACAAGGTAATTGCTAACCAAAGTAACACAAGCATACCAATCTGAATTACTGCATTTAAGTTAACCAGAGCATATTTAAGTTGCACGGAACGCGAACAAACATGCAGTAGTAACCCAGCGTTCATAACAACGAAAGAGACAAACATTACCCTGCAATACAGGTTTTACAGACAGTAAATTCTGTAACTGTGAACAATTGTACTAACCATCCAAATTACAAACAAGTATACTAAAAAGTTAGCTTCAAATGAGGTTTATGTTCACACACTTTCTGTTGAATGTCTCCTGATATTATTTACTCTTGCATATTTAGGATACAATCATTAGCACTGTAACTTAGCTACGTTAGCCGTGGTGCTACAGCCACATTCAACAGGCTATCATGTTAGGTAGGCTTATGCAGTAAAGCAACATAAAATGGTAAAATATACCGCTTCCGCATCTGTCGTTGAGTCAAGGACAGTTGGTTCCGATCCAGGCTTTATCTTCAGATATTTTACAAAACCTGCGTTTGAGGCCAGTTGTTAGTGTTAACTATCGTTAGCAGTCCTGGTAGCCACCCGTAACACGTTAGCTTCACTTACATTATTTGCCATTATATCATTACTTACAGCTTGCCGTTCCAAGCTCTTGATCAATGCAACTGGCCCGGGTTTGAGAAGCAGCTGAGACTCATATCCAGCGTCGAATTATCCTTCATTGACAAAGCTGTCTTTGGTGAAATGCCGAGCACAAACAGCTAACGTTCCCTTTGAATGTGGCTGTTTGCCACCGGCAAACAAAAAACCTACCCACTGATTTCTGGTGGCATCGTCTTTTGGAAAAGAAAATAGTTGTGCTTTTTTTTGCATCCAAAAAAACATGCACGAACAGCTTTGGGAGACTGTTAGGATGGCTGAATAGCAGCTGGATAATGCAGTGCAAAAGGACGCAGAGAGGGTGATAAGGTGTACCGGACCAGTCATTTTTATTTACCAACAGCAGTAACTTTTGGCAGCAACACAGAAGCATGACATCACCAGCTGTCCAGACAGATGTAAAATGGCACCTTTCATACTGTGCCACAGGAAATGAGCCTCAGTAGCTACCACTAAGAGGGGTGCTTCAGATGTTATAAACTGGCTAACTCAGTACACACAACATGCAAAGCAGAAAAATTAATAACATTTATAGCAGCCTCTCTACTGCTATTTAACCCAGCATAATCACCCATACATATTTACAATATTATGAATGCACACCCTGCATGCCCAAATCCCCCCTCTCCTATGATATAAATTGCTCTCTCCCGGAGCCTTTATATTGGTGTTCGTTGGACTGGGGACTCTTTTGGCCTGAACACCCTGGAGCAGACAAGACAGGGCTGCATTCCAATCCGAAATAAGATACTCCCTTCACTTCTTCCCTCCACTCGAATGAGCCCTCCGAATGACGTGGCAGGCGAATAAGCCCCTCCCGAACGAGGGAGGGCAATGGAGGGGACTTAGGGGGAGGGTTGTGGGAAATCGGATTGGAACGACCCTGCACACGTTTCTTCCGCATTTCAACATTTGTCAACAAGCCAACGGGAAGTTTGTGTTACCATGGAGCCGACTGAGTTAGTTACCTGTACGTTTTACCTTTTACAGTTCACCCGGACTCTGTATCGCATGTTTATGGCAAGAAGAAGACGGCATGCTGCGGCACTTGCGACTGTGTTATGGGCAAATAAAGCTCCGCAACAGTCCTCGCAGATGCTATAGGCTAGCTACAGCAAAAATGAACGTAAAATTACATGCTTAAAAATAATGCGAAACCAATGCCCCTCACCCCCAAACTTCGCTATTTGCATATAAATCGGTCATAAATTACACACTACTCGAACACAATTCTTACATTTGTTTGGTAATTTCCCTGCCATAATTCCTCCTTTTGCCAGCAGAAAAAATGGCGGATGTGAAATTTTTACTGAGGGAGAATGAGCAAAGCATTCTGGACAATATCAAAGCTTGGAGGGATTTTCGTTGTTGGCTTCGTTTGAGGGAGGATAATCGAGAGCTTGAGCAAATGAAAATGCGGCCTCCCCTCCGCAAAACTGGATTGGAACGACCCTACAAGCCATCTTACATCCGGGATTTTTTGGGGGTTCCCCCCTCGATTGGAGGGCAAGTGAACACGACGAAGCAAGCATTTTTTCGGATTGGAACGCAGCCCAGGAAAGGTAAGTGCATGAACAAACAACTTAACAGTAGTGCTGATGAGATGAAGTTTCATGAAGCGTTGAAGCTTTCCAGGCAGATGTGTTGAGGTGTTGTTCATTTCTTGAGGTTTCGAGTCCACTCTGAAGACCCCTACTGGTGAATAAAAACACTGAGATGTTGAATTGTGCATCGTAGGAAATGATAGGCAAGCATAAGCCCACAGCATGAAAGTGGCAGAATCAATAAATGCAAAATAAAGTATTTTGAATATGTTATGTCATAATGAAACTGAAAGAAATTATTTAAGAGAGAGCGAGAGAGTAGAGTTGTAGCCGGACGGAAATACCAGCTTCATGGGTGTGTAGGGAGGGGGGCCTCTTTGTTGACTTGTCATTTTTGTGATGTTTGTTGTATTCATGTTAATTCTGTTGTTACTGTATTATGTTGCTCACGCACTCGCTGCTTTTCACTCATGTTTTGTGGCTCGCGTCCTAGGATTAATCAGAAACTTTTGCTGCCTTGTACTGTATCATGGCGAGTGTGACTAGTGGGGGGGGGGCGGTTGGCGAACAGGCGGTGAGGATTGTCTCCTTAAATACTGATGGGTTGAATGCTGCATTGAAGCGAACTAAAATCATGACACGTATCAATGCCAACATAATGCTCCTTCAGGAGACACATTTTAAAAAATTCGGACCACTGGAAGTTGAGCAGGCAGTGGATCGGTCAAGTCTTTCATTCTAAATTTAATTTGAGAACAAGAGGCACAGCCATATTAATAAGGAAAAATGTACATTTCACTCCTATTAGCACAATCCTAGACTCAGATGGCTGTTACGTGATTATCTCAGGCAAACTATACCAGAAGCCAGTTGTTCTGGTGTCGGCCTATGCTCCGAACTGGGATGACCATAATTTTATGAAGTCGTTACTGTCCTCTATTCCAAACTTGGACTCCCATATTCTGATATTTGGAGGCGACTTGAACTGTGTCATAGACCCAATATTTGACAGATCCAGCTCACGGCCCATCCCACTCTCAAAAATGTTGCAGACTCTTTTGGCCTTCATGGAACAATATGGTTATGTTGATCCCTGGAGGTTTTCGCATCCCTCTACCAGACAATATTCCTTTTTCTCGCACGCTCACCGATCATTCTCTCGGATAGACTATTTTTTGGTTGCTAAAACACTTATTCCGTCAATTATTTCTACCCAATTCTACTGTGATTCTAGACCTCCGCTTTGACCGCAGACCGAAGGAATTCAGAATGTGGCGCCTGGATCCGTTATCGCTGGCAGATGAAAACTTTTGCCAAGACATTGCTGATTCAATTATTTTTTTCTGCGAAAATAATAAGAATGATGAAACCTCCCCCTCACTATTGTGGGAAACCCTGAAGGCTTTCATTAGAGGTAGAATTATCTCGTACACGTCTCATGCGAACAAGCTGCGCAGGGCTCGCCAGAGGGAATTAGAAAAATCAATAGCTAACCTCTATGTCTTACTATCGACTTCCCAAACATCTGACTTGTACAAAGAAAGGTTAGGACTCCAAACAGAGCTCGACCTTCTTCTCACTAAAGAAGCTGAACGCCTCCTCCGGTCTCGTGGGTCTATGTACGAACATGGCGACAAGGCGGGTCGCCTTCTGGCCCATCAACTAAAAGCCAGATTGGCTTCCAATCAGATTACCCAGACACGAGACGAGTCGGGCTCCTTAACCTCTGACACAGAGAAGATAAACAACATATTTAGGTCATTCTATTCTAAACTATACAACTCTTAGTCTCCTAATGCTGAAAGTCAATTATATAATTTCTTTGATAAATTAATCTTACCGAAAGTTTCGCCCGATGACAGCCAGACACTAGATGCCCCTTTAACACTTTCTGAAATCAAAGAAGCCATTTGCTCAATGTGCAGTGGCAAATCACCGGGCCCAGACGGTTATCCTGTGGAGTTTTTTAAACGGTTTTCTGACCTGGTTGCTCCACTCCTACTCGAAATGTTTAACCACTCATGCCACCAGGGCACCCTGCCACCCACGCTCATGCAAGCTTCTATATCTCTCATTCACAAAAAAGGCAAGGACCCAGCAAACTGTGCATCCTATCGTCCAATTTCACTCCTCCCTGTCGATGCAAAAATTCTAGCTAAGGTCTTAGCACGTCGTCTGGAGGCTATTATGCCCACGGTAATCTCGGAGGATCAAACAGGATTCATAAAGGGGAGACACTCTTTTTTTTAATGTCAGAAGGCTTCTCGGTATCATTCACACCCTGTCTTCTTCTACTGAACCTGAAACTGACACTGATAACAGAGACAATATAACAGTGTCAAAATCCAGAATCATGAGAATTTTTCTGTGGAATTTTTTAGTTACGACCTCCTGAACATAATGTGATGCAATGTTTTTTTTTTTTTTGCCAAATTGCACTATGTCTGTATTTTCTATGGCTATATCTCCTTTTTTTCCAGAAGTCTCAAGAATCTGGCACAGTAGTATCAGAGACAATATAACAGAATATCAAAATCCAGAATTATGAGGAATTTTACAGTGGTATATTTTAATTATGTATCTCTGGAGGTGGTATGTGCAGTGTGACAATGCGCTTATTTGCCTGATAGCACTATGCGTGTTTCTATGGCTCTATCTCCTTATCTTCTAAAAGTCTCAATAATCTGACAGAGTGCTATCAGAGACAATATAACAGAGTATCAAACCAGAATTATGAGAAATTTTACTGAAATACTTTTTAATTGTGACCCTCTGAATGAGGCAGTGTGCTTTTTTTGTTTTTTTTTTTTTGCCAAATTGCACTATGGGTGTGTTTTCTATGACTATATCTCCTTATCTTCTAAGAGTTTCAAGAATCTAGCACAATGGTATCAGGGAAAATATACAGTAAGTATATCAAAATCAAAAAAGTTACATTTCTATGGTATTTGAATTATGGCCCTCTGAACATGGTATGTGTGACAATATGCTTTTTTTGCCTGATAGCACCATTCTATATCTTCTTATCTTCAAAAAGTCTCAAGAATCTGACAATGTGCTATCAGAATAAATATAACACAGAATCAAAATCTAGAAGTGTGAGAAATTTTACGAATGCATTTTGTCCCTCCGAACAAAGTAGATGTGACAATGAGACAAAGTGCTCGGGGAAAAACGCACATTGCCTCACATGCCATGTTCAGACATTCATAATTTCAAATTCCCAGGAAAATTGGCTATAACTCAGGGTTTTGATGCTGCATTATTGTGTCTCTGATGATACCATGTCAGATTCTTGAGACTTTCTAAAGATAAGGAGATATCGCCATAGAAATTACACAGATATTGCTGTCAGGCAATAAAGCACATAGTCACACATACTGTCTGTGTTCAGAGGGTCATAATTGAAAATTACCAAAGAAAAAATTCTCAGAATTTTGGATTTTGGTGCTGTGTTACATTGTCTCTGATAATACTCTGTCAGATTATTGAGACTTTCAAAAGATAAGGAGATATAGTCATAGAAATTACACACAGTGCAATTAGGCAAAAAAAAAAAAAAGCATTTCTCACATATGTTCAGAGGGTTATAATTTAAAAATACCACAGCAACATTTTTCATAATTCTGGATTTTGATACAAACTCTGTTACATTGTCTCTGATACCACAGGGTCAGGTTTCTAAGAGTTTTTGAAGATAAGGAGATAAAGCCATAGAAAATACACACATATTACAATTGGGCACAAGAAGCACATTGCCTCACATTCCATGTTCAGAGGGTCATAATTTAAAAATCCCAAAATAGAATTTGTATTAACTGAGGGATTTGATACTCTGTCTCTTATACCACTCTCTCAGATTCTTGAGACTTCTTGAAGAAAAGGAGATAAAGCCATAGAAAATACACACATAGTGCTATCAGGCAAAAAAAAAAAAAACATAGTCACACATACCGTGTTCAGAGGGTCATTATTAAAAAATACCACAGTACAATTTCTGATATTCTGGATTTATAGGTCTGTTATATTGTCCCCGATAGTACAGATTAGGTTCTTGAGACTTCTTGAAGACAAGGAGATATAGCCGTAAAATTATACAGGGCAATTTGGCAAAAAAGCACATTGCCTCACATGCCATGTTCAGAGGGTCATAATTAAAAAACGCCACTGTAAAATTTCTCATAATTCTTGATGTCGATACACTGTAATATCTTCTCTAATAACACAGTGTCAGATTCTTGAGACTTTTTGAAGATAAGGAGAGATAGCCTTACACAGAAAATACACAGATCGTGCTGTCGGGCAAAAAACATACCATGTCACACATACCACGTTCAGAGAGTCATAAGTCAAGGCAAGTCTAGTCAACTTTATTTGTATAGCACATTTAAAAACAGCTAGAAGCTGACCAAAGTGCTGTAAAATGGCAATAGGACAGGCCAATCAGCCACACAACTTCCAGAAAAGACTCAGTACAATGACATGATGATAAAACATGAGGTGGGAAAAGGGGTGGAAGAGGCTTAATTAAAAGCTTTAGAGAATAGGTGGGTTTTTAGTCTGTATTTAAAAATTGTTATGGTAGGGCTGTTCTCACGAGAAGTGGCAGGGAGTTCCACAATTTAAGGGCAGCAATAGAGAAAGATCTGATCTGTCGAAGCTTTATTCATCTAGACTGGATCAACAGGGAATTAAGCAGGAAAGCTGCATACAATCTACAAGACTCAAGCAGAGAATTCTTTTTTTTTGTGATCATAGTTTTTTTATTTTCAAGAAGCCAAAAAAATGAGATCACAACAATATATTCCACATATAGAAAACAGATGCAACCAAATACATAGCAGCTCAATTACGTGAAGTTAAAATCAAAATTCATCACTGTCATGAAATAAAAAGAAAAAAGGGGAAAAAGGAGGAAAAAAATGGGGAAGAGAATCAGAGACCTACATGGAAAATAGGATACAAATGATAAAAATTTATTGTGATACCAAATCATTAATTTTCCCAAATAATGTTCCCCAGCATAGGACTGTGTTGGGCCATGCCTTATTCAGTATAGACGTGGTATGTTCTAAAGACACAATATTCTGGAAAACAATGAGCCATTGCTTATTTAGTGGAATAGTAGGACTAAACCAATGATGTAATATACATTTTTTTGCAGCTGTCATTCCGCTGAAGATGGAACATTTCTGGTTGGTGCTAAAGGAATAGCGAGAGTCATCATTTAATAAACAAAGGCTAGGGTCCATGTAGATATCTGTTCCTACTAATTCGGTTAACATTGTTGTCACAAATTTCCACAACTGAGCTACAATGGAACACTCCCAAAACACATGTAAAAACGTTCCGATTTTGTAGTCATTACAAGATTCACAATTGGGACTAGGCACCAAACCCATTCTGAACTTCCTATATAGAGTTATATATGCTCTATGAATTACCTTAAAGTTGATAAGTTGATGGGTTAAGTTTTTTGATGTAAAATCTATATTATTCCAAATTCTCTCCCAGTTTAGCGACAGTCCCGTTTCCTCCAACTCTCCAGCCCAGATTACACTTATGGGTAATACCTTACACTTCGGCTGAAGAAGAGAATTATACACAGATGTAACCAGCCCTCTTTTAGGGGTAATATTCTCAGTCCATTTAGACATTGAATGAATCGTTAATGGAGACGCGGGTGATATTCCATACGTGCACATTGCAGCGCGAAGCCTCAAGTATAAAAAAAAAAGAGGAGCTTGGAATAGAATATCTGTTTTTCAATGTATTGAATGAGTGTATGCCCTTATCATCGAACATATCGTTTAGCGCAGAAATACCCTTGTCAGCCTAAGACAGGGAAGTTAAGGGTTGCCCTCCAGTCAGCAGGTGAAAGTTATGCCAAAGTGGAGATGCACTATGAAGTTTAGATGAGATGCCCATTATCCTTTCAGCATTCCTCCAAGCTGTGAGAGATGATGATATTATATGCCCAAACCGTAACATCCACTTATTTTTCTTTATACCCGCATATGATAAGTCTTGTAGCCTGTGCGGTCTTACCATGGCTGCTTCAATTGATCGCCAGGGAATTTTGGAGTCCTCATCAAACCATGTGCACATTGCCCTAATCTGAAATGATACGTAATATAAATGCATGTTGGGTACAGAGAGACCCCCATAAGATTTAGGTCTTTGCAATGTAGCTAGCTTGACTCTTGACGTCTTATTATTCCATACAATTTTTGAAATGAGGGTGTGAATCTCATCTAGATATTTAGGGGGGAGGAGAAGAGGTAACATATAAAACTAAAAATTAAACCTTGGTAAAATATTCATTTTGACTGTAGCGATCCTACCTTGTAAAGAAATGTTAAGATTACTCCACCTTTGGACGTCGTTTTTGACTTTTGACAATGTGGTATTAAAGTTATTCGGAATTATTTGCGGTATCAAATTATATATATTTATACCCAAATATTTAAACGAGTTGCTCCCTGGAATTGTTGAAGGTAACACAGTAGACTGGGCAGGGGAATTCAGCAGCATAATGGATGATTTACCCAAATTAAGCCAGATTAGGGGTGGGACTTGTAAACGTGTACACGTGTACACGGTAGGTAAATCATAAACGGTTCTAAACAAACACTAACTGTGTACACGCACTCATCGGCTGCGTCCGAAAAGTAAAAAAAAAAATTACGTCCTATCGTCTAATTCCGAACCACTTTTCTTTAACCTGTGTAAAACGTCATGAGGTAAAGGAAATGTGTAAACGGGACTCGTTTACAGCTTAGGAAGAGAAACGCGCTAATAAGAGAATCCGAATGCACTTACAGTAGGCACAGTGATCACCCGCCTCCTGCCCGTCATGTTTGTTTGTTCTCGTGATTGGGCGGATGGACGGTCATCGCGGAATAGCATTTCCGCCTTTCTTTTCGAAAAGGATGCTTCAGTGTACCCTATGCTAAAGATGACAAATAAGGAAGCATGGTACCATATTTCCTTTACATTTAAAGAATCCGTAAACACTTATGGCTGCCGCGTAAAGACTTCCGGATCGTCTTCTAGGGTTTAGGAACTTTCCTAAGCAAAAAAGACTATTCGGACGCAGCCATCGTCTCCACGCCCAATTCCTCTTTATGTTGCTTTAAAACACGATTGGTTAATCGCTCATTATTTTTATCTCACATATTGTTCACTGCGTGTATTTATTTATTTTTTTTTACATTTTTGGGGGACGTTCTTTCGGCCGCCTATATTTGCACGCACAATGTCATCCTCGCGTCTGCTCGTTAAAAGAAAAGCATATTCATTTTGTTATTTGAATACGTAAAACGCAGTTTGCATTTTTTTTTTTTGTTTTAGCTTTGTGGATGTAAAAAGTGTTTCTCAACTTGGTTTTACTTTATCAGCTGCTTTTCCTCCTCAATTACAATTCACTTTAATGACGCTATGAAACGTAACGATGGTGAGACGCAGCTCCCGCTGTGAGTGAGGGATGCAGTTTGCTGTTTAAGTTTACAAATCAAATTGTAGAAAAATAAGATATTATAATAAGGACGATGGCAAAAAAGCAGAGCTAAACTGTTAGAATTCATTCATGTCCATGTTCTTGCTTGTCAAAATTATGCTTTTCGTTTGTGGTTCATTCATTTACAATGGTGAAAGGGCCTAACATTATTTATTTAGTTGTGATTTTATGCCTATCTGGTGGAGGCCGTAATTTTGTATTGGAGTGACCAACAAATTCACTGTAACCGTCTATTGATTTAATAAACGCATCTGTCTGATAACTGCGTTAATGGATGTGTAGACTGTGTTATTGAAATGGTGACTGTGCCCCCTAACGGTTTTATAGCGGTCAAAATCCACAAACTCTGAAGACACGTGTACACGCAATTATACGGCGCGCGTACACGTTTAGAATTTTTTGTACACGTTCCCACCCCCAAGCCAGATATTCTTCTAAATTGTTCAAATAAGCCAAGTGCCGATGGGGTTGATGTAACAATGTCTGACATATATAAAATAATGTCATCGGCAAATAATGAAATATAATGTGCTGTTCCATATAAGGATATAGGACTTATACTTTTACTCTGCCTAATGGCTTGAGCCAGTGGCTCCAGACATAGCGTAAATAACAAGGGAGACAGAGGACATCCTTGACGAGTCCCTCTTTCCAACATGAATGAGGTAGATATGAGCTGATTTGTAAGGACAGAGGATGTAGAGAGCTTATACATTGCTTTTATCATTGATATAAACTTTGTGTCAAATCCAAACTTCTTTAAAACTGACCAGAGATACACCCATTCAACTCGGTCAATGCCTTTTCGGCATCTAGGGAAAAGACTGCGCATGATGTGGAGATGGATTCAGCCTCATTAAGCACATGTAAAAGACGCCTTATAGCCTATTATCTGCCGCTGATCGACCCCTAATAAAACCTGTTTGATCATAGTGTACCAAGTGATCTACAACACCCTCCATTCTAGTAGTTAATACCTTTGCAAATAACTTCATGTCACTACAGATCAGGGACACAGGCCTGTAGCAGGAGCACTCCTGTGGGTCTTTACCCTTTTTTAGCAACAATGATACCAGGGACATACTCTGATCTCTATAAAAGTGACCTAATTTAATACTGTACTGTATAGAATCCAATATTATTAGGGCTACTACATCCCAAATCTCCAAATATAGCTCTGGGGGAGTCCCATCCAGTCCAGGGGATTTTCCTTTTTGCATATGTGTTAGCGCATTTTTCAGTTCGGCTAATGTAATGGGCTCCAATAATTTCGATTTGTCCTCTTGAGATAGGGTTGGCAACTGAATATCTCTCAAAAAATCTTCAAACATTTTCATTAATGAAGGATTCTGATTTATATAACTGACTATAAAAGTCTCTGAAAGCATCATTAATCAATTTGGGATTGGTTGTTATGTTGCCATTATTTGTTTGGATTGAAGTAATGGTGGATTTGGACACAGTTTCCTTAAGTCTGGATGCAAGCAGTCTACTCGGCCTATCTCCTTGATAATAGTAGCCTACTTTTGTTTTGTACGGTGAATAGTGAACAAGGCTTTATTCATCAACAGAGCACTATACTGTCCTTTCAAAACAGTAAGTTCCTTTGCAATAATTTCTGATGGGTTGCGCATATGTTGATTTTCCAAGTATTTAATTTTGTTTTCCAATTCTGAGTTTTGAAGATTTCTCAAGGAATTAAGTTTGGAGGAATAAGCAATGCAATTCCCTCGAATATAACACTTACTTACTTCCCACAAGTTCTGTGGATCATCACTACGTGCTGAGTTCAAATCAAGCAATTCCTTAATACCCTCTTTCAACTGTCGTATAAAATCATGTCTGGCAAAAATAGATGCATTAAATCGCCATCTAACCGCCCGCTGTCTTTTCCACATAGGTACCAAGTTACACTGTAAGGGCGAATGATCGGATAGTAAAATTGGTAGCATTTCCACATTTGAAATATAATTAACAAGACCAGGAGACGCGAAAAAGCAATCGATTCTTGAGTATGAGCTATGTCTAGGGGAATAATAAGAATATTGTCTAACCGCTGCATTTCCCATACGCCACAAGTCAGTTAAATTAAGTTGCGCTACGAAATCATTCAGCGAACGAGATATCTGGGGAACGACTGCGACTCCACAGCAGCGATCTAATTGAGGATTCAGTGTTGTATTAAAATCGCCCCCTATAAAGACATGATATTCCTGAAAGTCTAGCGGAGTTTCACAAATATTGGGTAGAAAATCGCGAGAGAATTCGTTCGGAGCATGGATGCAACAACCAATTTCATTTGTTGTATTTTCAGCACTGTGTATACAAATCGATCGTCGTTATCTCTCCCTGAGCCATCAATTACTATTTGTGATTTCCGGCTGGCTACTATTGCGACTCCTTTTGATTTACTACTGGAACAAGAATGGGCAAGAACTTTGTCACCTTTTCCGAAACAAGTCCCGAATCATTACCACTTGGTCATGAAATGCACTTCGGTGGAAGTAATCTTCGCAGCTGAATCGAGTTCCCTTCGTAATGGGAAGGGTATAAATAAGGCAACCTGCTTTCGGACAAACGTCCCTACAGTGGGCGGTAAAGGAACTGACGTTCACTCAAAATATGAATAGGCTAATTACTTTGTCGAGACTTGAACCCGGGCCAACGGCGCCAAATAGTAGCGACTTAAACATTACACAACGTGAGACCGTTAAATTTTATTTGTTTCAAATTATAACTATGTTGTTGTACATGAAAATATATCACATTTATATGTTGTATACAAGAAAACGAGGACTGCATTTTTAACTTGCGCATGGCGGCTAGCCTATTCAATTCAAAAGCCTAATCGGTAAGCTAATTAGAGGAGCAAAACACACACGTGTACAAACGGTTACTTGGAACTCACATTTTTAAGCACTGTCCTCCATGACGCGCAGTATTTTGTAGTGCACACCCTCGACAAGTCAGCATCGGTGCTCACTCGACGCTGAAGGGTTTTATAACCCACTTCCACTTAGGTTAATTGCTTTCGGATGGCACTTAATTTGACTCACCCTTCACGAGAACGCGCAAACGAAGGCGAAGTGTGTAGGGGGAGGGGTAGGGGCTCATTTCGGAAAGGGCGAACAATGTCTGTTCTGAAAAGGTACCACGTCTTCCTGCTTCAAATGAGTTTCTTGAATCAAGGTTACTTCAACGCCTTTGCGACGAAAAAATTCCAAACATTTCGTGCGTTTTACTGGGGAGTTTAACCCACGGACATTCCGACTCATAATGTTTACTTCAGCCATTATAGTTACCTAAACCGAGAACCTTCTCAAGTAGGCCTAGATAGATAAGTTTTCCCCCTTCACTCTCGCGATGCATTTCGATGATAATGACAGTGATTTTAGTGGCTGCTAAGACACGACCAAATAAACTATCGTTGATAAAAGTAAAAACTATATACAGATAAATTGCAACCCGCCAGGGTAGTACGCCCCATGGCTTGCACAAAAACAAAAATATTAGGAGTCGTGACACCTCCATGACAACACAAATTTCACGTCCCCTCCAACAACCGTATTAACAAATAACCATGAATGAACCCACCTCTATGTAGCCAACTGTCCCTGTCGATTAAGCCTGGAAGCTAGCATCCTCCCACAAAAAAAGTGCTAGCGTTACTCTTATCAATCCGTGAACCAAAACAAATGTGCCTTTTTTTTTTTTTTTTTAAATGAGGGCGATATACATATAAAGTAGCCATAATAATCGAAGCATTTTCTACCCCCACCCCCCGCTGCCCCACTCCCCACTCTCTTGAAACATATTGGCATGAAAATAAAAAAAACATAGACATTACGTATGCTTGGCTTGCTTTCTGGCAATAGAACCATGTCGGTTAATACATCCAGGCTCAAGCATCATTGTTGCTGGCTTAAGTCCAACGTCCCATATCGGTCATCAGAGTCAATTTTTCCAGAGAAGGCCCTATTAGTCCCTGGTCATCTCCTCCTGCTGTACCTGCGACAAAGAGTGTGAGGTGGAAGTCGATCGCAGAAAGTCCTCGGCATCCTTTGGCGATGCTAGGTGAATTAGCTTGCCTTCGTGAGTCAGTTTCAGCGTCGCGGGATAGATTAGGAAAGTTTCAATGCCAATGGATTCCAAGCTTTTCCTGTACTGAGCCATTTCTCTGCGCTTCCTGGAAGTTTCAGCGCTGGAGTCAGGGAAGAACAGCAACCGCCGGCGCTCATGTTGGATTGGGGTAGCCGCTCTCGCTCTCTTCAATATAGCTTGCCTGTCGACATAATTCTGAAGTTTAAAAAGTAAAGTCCGAGAGCCCTCATTTTTCCTCTCCGAACCTCCGTATACCCTATGGGCCCTCTCCACAGGGATATCTCGACCCTCAAGAGAGGGAATCCACTGAGGAAGATTTTGTTTCAGGAAGGTCACGGCGTCCGATCCCTCCGCAGATTCCGGGAGGCCTACCAGTCTCACGTTAGACCTGCGGCTCCGGTCTTCAAATTCCGTTATTTTCGTTCTCAGGCCCTCTAATAATGTTAATGCACATTTTCGCACTTCAGATCTATCCAAGCGAGCAGACGCCTGCAATGAATCAACGCAATTCTGTAGTCTGGAGAGGGCACCGTTCTGTTTATCTTGCTCCGCGCCTATGGCCTTAACAGCATCGTTTATGTTTTAATATCTGACTTAAGGGCCTGAATCTGTGGAATTAATGCACTGTTCAGCGCTTCTTTCACAGTCGGTGTAATCATTGTGTCTAAACTATCGCGCTGTTCTTCCAAGGCCTGCTTAATACCATTCAAAATGGCAGTATCCAGCTCCTCTCCAGAAATCGTTGCAGAAAACTTTACCTTTTTCTTTGACGGCGAATTTTCCAGCTCGCGTTTGGTTCCAGGAACATTCATTGTTCGGTAACACAGTTTGTAGTTAGCTTTAGAAGAGAGGCTTCAGCTGAAAGTCGAAGTAATACGTGGCTGTCGGAGGAGCAGTGTGTCTAAGTGCGTATCGCCATTGATGGGTCACGTGATCCCCCCCCAAGCAGAGAATTCTTGTCCATTTTCCGGACATGAGAGCAACTAAAAAGGGTAGAGACGTTTTGCTTGTGTTCGATGAGGACATTGGACGTGCCTTGGCAAAGGTGTATCAACAGGACGGCGACAGTGATGCAATGCACCTTGTACGGGCTGCTCAGGTCGTCCGTAAACATCTGTTTGATAACTCTAAGCTATTTGATGGTTCATTTAGTGCAACATGTCAGGAGGAATCTGTGCCTAGTTCACTTAGATCTTTAGTCAACGTGATACTGGGGGGTCCTAGCATCGAGCACCAGGCGTACCAACCTTCTAACCCAGCTGCCCTGAGCTTGGCACAGCTTTTCAAGTTCAATGCAGTCAAGCATGCCCGAAAGCAAAAGGACAAACCCACTGATTTGAGACACAGTTTGGAACAGGAAACCCAACTGGCAATTTATGTTGGGTTGAAAGTACATGCAGAAACCAGGAAGAGGGAATTGGTGGAGAGGCTCTCACAGCTTGGTATCAGCATCACATATGACAGAGTTCTTCAGATTTCTGCTGATATGGGAAATAGTGTGTGCCAACTCTACAGATTAGAACAGGTTGTATGTCCACCAAAGCTGAAGCTGAACTTGTTTACTACATCCGCTGTTGACAATATCGATGTTAATCCGGGTTCAACAACAGCTAAAGACTCATTCCATGGAACGGGCATCTCATTATTCCAGCATCCAAGACAACCGGATGATGGCACTGATCGTGGTCGAATCATTCTCGGAAGTGCAGCTGGCACGAAGAAACTCTGTGCTTTGCCAAATTATTACACTAATGTACCACCCGTGCAGACAAGTGTAAAGGGGTCACCAGTTCCAGACATTGGTCTAGAGTCTCTGGCTCGGGAGAAGATGTCCAGTGATGATAGATGGCTCAAGCATGTAAGGGAGCACATAGAAAATAAGCAGACCACGGCCTCTCGTGCTGAGAACATTTCGTGGGCAGCTTACCATGCTCACAGTCTGTCTCAATCAGCTCGTCCAATGTCCATTATAGCTCTACTACCACTGTTCCGCGAGAGTGCTCACACTGTGGTCATGATAAAACACTCAATGGATGTCATTTTGAGTGCTGTGCAGCACATAAATCCTGGGCAGACTCTTGTCATCGCATTTGATCAGCCATTATTCGCAATTGCAAAAGAAATTCAATGGAAATGGCCGGAGAAATATGGAGAGGATAAATTTGTTATTCTGTTTGGGGGATTGCAGATTGAATGGGCAGCACTGAAGACGGCGGGTGACTGGTTAGAAGGAAGTGGCTGGGTAGAAGCCTTGGTGCAAGCGGCATTGCCTCAGCAGGAACAGCAGATTCCTTCCTGCGAGCTGTGCATGTTGCGCGTACACGTCACGCACATCAAGTTACAGCTGCAACATTGAGCATCCTGCAGCATCACGCATACAATGACTATGCAAGAGCAGCTGACAAGGATCAACAGTTGTCATTCAAGGAATGGTGTCAAAGAAGAACCAAAGAATGTCCACAATTCCAGTACTGGAGTCTTGTATTGGTATTAGAGGTTTGCATCCTGACCTTTGTGCGCTCCTTGAGGGAAGCTGACTTTGAAATGTACTTAGATACTCTCTGGGAACTTCTCCCGTGGTTCTTTGCTCTTGACCACACACACTATACGAGGTGGATTCCAGTCCACTTACGAGACGTGGTAAGCCTTCACAGGACACACCCTGACGTGTTGGAAGAATTCAGGGCGGGCATGTTCACAGTGCAGAAGACAAACCGCATATTTTCCTCCATTGCCACGGACCAGGCATATGAGCAGAACAATGCATGCATCAAGGGAGGTGGAGGAGCTGTTGGTCTCCTGGACAATCCCAGTGCTCTGCAAAGATGGATGGTTGCTGGCCCCGAGGTTGCAAGAGTGATTGGTGAGTTTGAGATGGCCCAGGCGCATCACCACGACAACAGATTTCAAACGTTGCATCATGACCAAACTGAAAGCATACAGAAGTCCTTCGACAAAAATGTCAGGTGACTTGTGTCGGTTTTCAAGGAGCTTGGTAATCCATTTCTTGAAGAAACCACTGACATTTTGGTCCTCGACACAAAGGAGATTGCAAGCTCATCAGTTGCTCACAGTGTGCAAAATGTCCAGAAGGTGGGAAAGGAGGCTTTGGAATCATTTGTGCAAGACAGGCTCATTGAGCGTAAAAAGCCTCTCAATGATGCCGTCTCCCACAACAAGTTGCCATTATTCAGCAGCTCATCAGCAAAAGCCCAACCAAAAGACAAACAGCAAGTAGCCTCGTAAAAGAATGATGTGCAATTGTTTTCCCACCTTTTCATTGCTTGTCAGATGCGGGAGGGAAACCTTGATGATTTTTTCAGTCATGAAAATCAGCCTTACCCTCCATCCTTGTCCCAGGCAGGGAAGCTTCGAACTGGAACAAAGAGTGATCTTCTGCAATGCTTCGAGGAAATGATACCGCTAAGTACACAGGCTCCAGAGGTTACATGCATAATGGGGCAGCAATTGATCGGGCAGCAATTGTTCAAATGCTAAATCCTGGAACAGCAAAGACCTTCGGAGAATATGCCAAAGAGGTATTCATCCCATTTGTTTTCTCACAGTACAAATCTGCAACCCGACTTGACCTGGTGTGGGACCGCTACCTGCCTGGAAGTCTGAAGAGCATGACCCGAGAAAGGCATGGAAAGGGAGGTCGTAGTGTTGTGGTTTTCATCCAGACATATTTTCAGATGATGAGGTTCCCCCATCCCCAAGCAATTGTAGAGAGAGATAGATTCTTCAGACAATTAGGCTTTATTGTGGCATGTTGTTGAATATAAAGCCGAGTTCTTTTTGCGCAAGAAGAACTCACATCTTGCCTTTCGCACCCAGTTTTTATACCTTCATCACAGGAAATATCTTCCAAATATGGTCTTTCCGCCTTCTCATTCTCACGCTACAGTAGGACAGGCAAACCAAAACACTGTCAACTAACCTTCAGAACTTCAAAAGCAAAGATAAGGATGCACATCACTACTAAGGACTGGAAAATTCCAGTCAAGAGAGGAAAAATACAGCCAGATGAATAGGATACAAGTAGATACATAAAAGATACTGAAAACATAATCAATTGAATAATTTATGTAACAACTAATGATTTTACTGAACAAATATTGATCAAAGCTACAGAAATCAAATGCATTACCTGATTATGTTTTCAAATCAACTAAACAGAAGCCTGCTTACTAAAGCTACAGAAGCGCGCTGCTTATGTGTGTGTGAGCTGCTCATGCATGTGTGAATTGAATTGCTTGTATGTGTGTGTGTCTGTGTGCGAACTGCTTGTATGTATGTGTGTCTGAGTGGGTGTGTGCATGTGTACGTGTGCTGCCTGTGTGTGTGTGCATGTGTCTGTGTACTACTTGTATGTATGTATGTGTGTGTGTGTGTGTGTGTGTGTGTGTGTGTGTGTGTGTGTGTGTGTGTGTGTGTGTGTGTTACTGCTGCTTACATAATATGGTTATTGATTGTGATTATTGATTATGGTTATTCAACATGGCAATTGATCTACTGATGTATCTGATGAGAAATATTGAAATATAATCCTCAACATTCCTCCCGTTGAGGCCATCCCAATCATGGCCTCACATTAACCATGGTCGAAAAATGGCACAGCATTGTCTACCCCTGGTCTATGACCCCCATACTACACACAAGTGAATTTCTTATGAGCCCGAACATAAAATATGGCTGGTGGGCCCTTTCTAACTGTAACACTTCGAGTAAAAACAGTCTGTCTTGTACGCCAGCATGTGAAGTCCAGTTGATTTCGTGTCCAGGTTTCTAAAGGCCTTTCATTGCTCAGGTAAATAAAGTCCCAGTCTAATGTCCCACTTGAATCCAGTAATGTTGCTTATTGCAGGTAATCAGTCCAAAGTTAGTCCAAAGTCCAAGTCCATATTCAAAATTGATTTGCGATTTTTCCATCTGATTGTTTAGGTGAACGAGCCTTCATGACTGGAATCACTGTCTCAGCATATTCGTTCAAAACTTCAGGGAGGCTCCAGGAAGGAGCCGGCCTTGACCGGCTGGTACACTAAACTGCCACTCGCCCGTCACTGGAGCGAGAAAATAAAATACAAACACAAACACAGACACAGGCACATGCAGATTCACTATGCACTCGGCACATACAGAACGAGGGTCATCTGCACCTGCATAATTTCACTTTAAGTCTTAGATGTACCAAATTTTATAATATTTACTTTTGCTGCAAAGACTGCAGTCACTTTGGAGTCAGAACATTTTAAAACAGTTTCATCCAGGCCTTCCCAAGGACTTACAATGGCGCCTCCATGCAATATCCCATAATAATAATCTCCCAAAAGACTTTGATTTCAACAATGACCTGGGGGTCGACTCACCCCTGCTTTAGGTTGTCTCCTCGATAGGAGATCTTACCTGTCTCTGGAGTGAGACACAACACACACGCAGGTGCTCTGCATTGAGCGCTGTACTGCGGAGGGGATACTTTTCCTCACCCCTCATAATGGGATAGTTGTGAGATCATTCCAGCTGAATTGAGGCTATTGCAGCACCTTTCTGGGCATAATAGATGAAACAGTTAAAATTACAACTCATCAATAACAATTTGAAACCGATGCTGCAATTATAGTTCTGACACTTAGATTCTTCTTTAACCGGCCAAATAAGTCCCAATTCAAGAAATTTGACTTGTGTATTTTTGTCCCCTCGGTCTGAATGTGCTTTATAAAATCATTAATTTCACCTTAATTATTTGGAATACAATGAGTTGTCGACTACAGTGCATGTGCCACCTTGATAAATTAATATTATTCAAAAATTCATAATAACCCAAATTGCTCACCCTCACTACTGAGCTCCTGTCAATTTTATTTCAATATTTTTGGGCAGTATATTCATAATTTTATGTTTCAGCATATTCTGGGTCAAAAGTGGGACAGAAACAATAATGTCTTTCTTTTCAAAGTGTTTTTTTCAATGAAATTTGATTAGCAACCCACCTCAATCTAGGGTTCCGCTAAGAGCATGGAGGAGATGCACAGTCAGGGCTTATTAGCCCCAGCCATGACAACTCCCCATGTCATCAGCAGAACCGGGTGGAGTTGCTTTAGACCATGTGTTACAATATGCAGGTTTTTTTTTTTTTTTTAAATTCACAAAAATGGGCACATATTGAATATTCAGCTGAAAAATAGGTTTTCTTTTGGGCTCCCAGTACATGAAGGTAAACAATCGTCCCAAATCTGGTCAGCTCAATCAGTCAGTCAGTACCTTTTATTTGAAAGTCCCCGTCCTTCTCACTATTAGTCAGAGGAAAAGATTTTGTCAGCCTAATAAAAATAAATTTAGAATGTGATCACGTTATTAGTCGACTTTTTCAATTATATGGTGGTCCACCTTTTGAATTTAGTCTTACTCTTGTGTTAATACTCCAAATTGAATTTCCCCAAATTTATTTTAGAAGAATCTCTTCTCTTCTGGAGTGCGCACTCTGTGGAAAAGTTTCAGTAGAATGAGTTAGATGCAAACAATGAACTCAATCATCATAATTTTGCTGCATTTCCTCTTGCTGGAACCTTTTCCTGTAAAAGTAAAAAAATTGGAGAAAGTTTATTAGTCACTCAGTTTCTTTTCCATGAAGACGTTTAGTTCCTGTTCAAAACGGAGAAAAGATTCATTATTCATTAATTATATTTCTTTGGTCAGGAAAGCTTTCAGTCACTTTTTTAAATCACAATGCCACTTGTTATAAAATTTGATCCTTCACATGACTCATTTTCTGGGCAGAACTTATTCTTGTTAAACAAATTAAGAAAACTTCACATGAAATCGTATTGTTTAGACCCCCCTTTCTCCCCTTCTATTCTCTGACTTCTGTATGTCGACCTTTCACCTATATTTTTTTCCCTTATCTGCTTTGGTCCCAAATTCCTTCACTCGCTGTCTTGTTTTGATTCTGTGCACTAAAAAATCCATCCAGTCTCCAATCCTACAATAGTTCATTTGATTTTTATTCTTTTATAGATCTAATATGTACTATTAAATTTCACACTAAATTTTATAGGTACTGCTGGCTTCTGATCATTTTACCCTAATTTTTTACTTTCAAATCGTGATTGAAATTTTCTAATTCTTGATAGAGAAACCTCTGTATCAATTCAATTTACTGAATTTATTGGCCAGTATATCATGTTTAACAGTGCTTTGGCAAATTTTGAATGCTCTGTGTTATTCTTCTTGTTTTTCAGTATTACTTTCCCTTCATTTTCCTTTCAAAGATATGCTTCTAGCACACCAATCTCACACAGTCTAATTATTTAAAGAAAGCTGCTTAGGTTTTCTAGTTCTTCAGAATTTTACAAATATTTAACTAATTCAAATGGTGTCATTACTTCACATTCATAGTGGATATTACTGGATTTGCTGATAGCATTCTGCCACATATGTATCATATTGAGACCACAGCTGTTCTGGTTATTTGTCTAATTCTGTCTTAATTTGTTCTCCAAGTTCAAGTTCTGATTCCTCAATAGGAATTTCAATTGCTTTATTTTCCCTATCAATTGACAGTTAATAATTATCTTCATCATTTGTTTCCTGTCCTGTTCCAAATCAACATTAAGGGCCCATTTTTTTTCTCTCTCTCTTTAATTCTGGGTCCTGAGTGGGGTCGAATATCATTGTCCAATGCAATCCAGTTTCTGGCCAAGTAGCCTGGGGTATTTGGGCCTCTACATACAGTATTTTCCCCAGGTACTCCAAACTTGCTCTTTAATTTGGTCTACTATATCCCCCAACCAATAAATATTTGCTAATTCACTTTTTTTTTTTTTTTTTTTCTGATTCGCTACAGGTTTTTTCAGCTGCTGTCTCTCCCTCTGTTCCTGAAAATGGGGGGGCATATGGCGCTGGGTTAAACAATTCATTGTCAGTAACCTTTTCAGATGGTTTGTACTGAGACACAGCTTCACTTTGCTTTACAAATGATTTATCCTGATCCTGAATGTTTAGCATTCCCCTTTCTCTAAACAGTTCTAGAATTGCCAGCTCATTTTATTCTTTTTTTTTAACCCTTTTTGCCGCCGATGCATAATTTGTCATTATACTCATCACTTTTTCACATATTGCAAGATCAAATTTCCCCTCTTCTGGCCACTTTGTTACTCTGTTTTTTTTTTAGTCCTTTTTGCCCACTTATTTGACATTTTTTTTATATCATTCTCAAAGGTAGGAAATTGCTCTCTTAATTCCTCCACAGGCGCTGCCATTGTTATCTATGTATTAATTTAAATTTTATTACTTAGCCGAATTATGTTTCCCCACGTATTAAATTGCAATATGTCTATTTTACTAGTTACCCTGCTCAATAAGCAGTCTATAATATAAACACACTTATGCGATTTCTCCTCTCCCTTTTCACTTAGATCGTATTTTGTTACGTATTCCTAAACCAGGGTTATGTTTAGTTTATAAACATCTACTCGTCTAATCCATGATATTTCTTGTTTAGTTCCATTTGCCTTTTTTTCTTCTTTCTCAAATATAGGAAGTTGCTTTTGCTTTTTTTTCCTTCTTCTTTTTTCCTTTTTTCCTTCATCTACCAGCTTTGCCGTAATCATCATTGTTTATTTTTTTAATCCAAATTTCATTTCTCGGCCAAATTGTTTTTTTCTCTTGTATTCAATGATGATAGTACACCGATCAAAATAAGGCTTAAATAATCATCTTTTAATGCATGTAATTTACTACTTCTTTTAATCCGCCAAATAGTAATGACCATTAATAATAATTTTAACACTTATTGCATGCAGACTAGGGGTTATATTTTATATTTAATGCACTCTTAACACTCCCAACTAATGCAATACGCAACAAAACCACTGTTCACACCCACATTCAGTCCACATTCATTAAAAAGGACGCCGCACCCCACAATACAAACTTCCCATCAACAACGTCTGTTCGGGACCCTGCAATCCTCACTCCCAGTCAGTCCACCCTTAGGACCCAACAAACCTCACTTCCCGTCAATGTCCTTGCTAGACCCACTAATCGGCTAGCTCCATATGCCAAATGTGCTGTGCACCCTTTTTTTCAAAAAATAATAAACAACAAGACGAACAACACCGCAACAACGGATCCCGATGCCTCTCTTAGGTCATCCAGGCCGTACCCAATCTCAAATCTCAAGCAAGAGAGCCTGCAGGTTAATTCCCTGCCATAGGGTCCCAGCACAGGCCTCACATATAACAAACAGTCATACACCAAACCAATTTTACAGAACGCGCTCCGAATTTCTCTCACTCACAGTAATTTGTTGCAAATGCAGTGTTAGTGGTTAGTAGTTACATATCAATTCTGCAGATTCTGTCCCTCTCCTTTTAATTTCCCCCAAGTTTGTGTCTAGATTCTTTGAGCCGAAAGGTCACTTGTCTCCAGTGCTCCAGATCAGGGCCAGGACAACACAAAACAACACCCCCACTTATCTATCTGAGCAAGATAATTAAAGCAAATTAATTAAATTGCTCACCTTATCCTTAGATTGCTGGCAGCTTAGGGTGTGTGTGTGTATGTTCCTCGCGCCATCTCTCAGCAGCGGAAGACCACCTTTGCCGACTCCTGCCGCTGACTTGCCAAATTTGTTGTGGTTTTCATCCAGACATATTTTCAGGTTATGAGGTTCCCCCATCCCCAAGCAATTGGAGAGAGACAGATTCTTCAGACAATTAGGCTTTATTGTGGCATGTTGTTGAATATAAAGCCGAGTTCTTTTTGCGCAAGAAGAACTCACATCTTGCCTTTCACACCCAGTTTTTATACCTTCATCACAGGAAATATCTTCCAAATATGGTCTTTCCGCCTTCTCATTCTCATGCTACAGTAGGACAGGCAAACCAAAACACTGTCAACTAACCTTCAGAACTTCAAAAGCAAAGATAAGGATGCACATCACTACTAAGGACTGGAAAATTCCAGTCAAGAGAGGGAAAAAAAACAGCCAGATGAATAGGATACAAGTAGATACATAAAAGATACATAAATTATTCAATTGATTATGTTTTCAGTAACAACTAATGATTTTACTGAACAAATATTGATCAAAGCTACAGAAATCAAATGCATTACCTGATTATGTTTTCAAATCAACTAAACAGAAGCCTGCTTACTAAAGCTACAGAAGCGCGCTGCTTATGTGTGTGTGAGCTGCTCATGCATGTGTGAATTGAATTGCTTGTATGTGTGTGTGTCTGTGTGCGAACTGCTTGTATGTATGTGTGTCTGTGCGTGTGTGTGCATGTGTACGTGTGCTGCCTGTGTGTGTGTGTGCATGTGTCTGTGTGCACTGCTCATGTGTGTGTGAACTACTTGTATGTGTGTGTGTTATGTTATGTGTGTGTGTGTGTGTGTGTGTGTGTGTTACTGCTGCTTACATAATATGGTTATTGATTATGATTATTCAACATGGCAATTGATCTACTGATGTATCTGATGAGAAATATTGAAATATAATCCTCAACAGTAGACGTGTGGGTACCTCAGTTGCAGTTCCTGGACAATGGCAGAATTTTTTTCGTGTAGACGAAAACAAGACAGAACTTTACCGTTTCCTCTCCACTGAAATAATCAAATCAGTTGAAAACCAGAGCAAGGAGTTAGTAGTCACACTGGAAAGTGAGTTTTTAATTGCGCCACCACGCATGCACCTCGAATCACTTGCTCCATGCAGCCAAGAAGAGGCAGGTGACCGCATGTTCCTCCATGCAGCTGATGCAGCGCAGAGAGGGAATGACAGGATCCTCATTAGAACCGTTGATACAGATGTTGTCGTACTCGCCGTGGCAGCAACTCAGAGACTTTCTGTGAAGATATGGTTAGCCTTCGGAATAGGGAAGAGCTTGCGATTCATCTCTGCACATGACATAGCCACTGCTCTCGGCCCTGAGAAGTGTAAAGTCCTCCCCATGTTTCATGCAGTGACAGGATGAGACACTGTGTCAGCATTTGCTGGGCGTGGTAAGCGAACTGCATGGGCTGTATGGGAGTTGTTCCCAGAGCTCACAAATGCGCTATCTGAAGTCAACCATGAACAGACAGATATACCGGAGTCCTGTATGAGCACCATTGCAAGATTCGTCATTCTGATGTATAATCGCACAAGTACCTGCAATGAAATTAATACAGCACGAAGGAAACTGTTTGCAAAGAAAGGCAGACCTCTGGAATCAATTCCGCCTACACACCACACTCTGGTGCAACATGTTAGATGTGCAGTGTACCAAGGATCCTTATGCTGGGGTCAGGTATTACAAGCGTAACCTCAGCTCCCATGTCCAAGTGAGTGGGGTTGGGAAAAGACATCTGAAGGTCAGTTCAAACCGATTTGGACAACACTACCTGAAGCTGCAAAGATCTGCAATGAACTTATCCGGTGTGGATGCACAAAACGATGCACTGGTCGGTGCAGGTGTAAGAAGTCTGCACTTCCATGCACATCACTATGTTCTTGTGATGGGGAATGCAACAGAGACTAGAAAAGCCAAGAGATGATAAGCTGTGCTTTTTCAGCCAACTGCTCGTGATGTCTTCTTGATGGGTCATTCCTCCCCATGTTGTGTGTTGACCTGTTGACTGATGATACGCTATGTTTATAGATTTGGATGGTGCCTATCTTTGATTATAAGATAGCTACCACATATTCAATGTCACTATTGGATTCCGAGACCCATAAAATGTGGGTAAAGACGTTTCCACTGTCTCAATATCTCTACTAGTTGAGGAGATATTGAGCAGAATAGCTTGTGGATAGTGGCCATCTTGGATTTCAAGATGGCGGCAACAATTTTCAAACATTTAATGTCACCATTAAATTCCTAGACCCCTAAAATGTGGGTACAGGCGTTTCAACTGTTTCGATATCTCTACTAGTTAAGGAGATATTCATTAAAACTGATCCACAATGGTGGCCATTTTGAAATCTAAGATGGCCGCCATACGGGGTGCAATTTCCGGTGGCCCCTGGACTAAAAATCTTTGTATTGTGTTGCTCTAACCATGTGCCAAGTTTCCTGCTTTTAAGGGAAAGTGCATAATCGACCTCTTTTTTGGAGCTAAGCCGCCCCACTAATTGTTATGGGGGGCATTTTAACATAATTTGATTTTGAGTTGTGACTCTCTAAATGAAGCAAAAAAAAATGAATAGTTGACTAGTTTTATGTATACATTAATTCTGTATTTTTTCTGGTTTATTTGCAGGTTATTTTGCAGAGATCCAACCTGAGATGCCATAATTATCGCAATTAGAATCTGATGTCCGTTGTTATTGCTTTTCATTTTTTTGCCTTTGTTTTTAAATATTTACCGCTTGAAGGGTTCATAATCACTTTGAAACATCTTAAAGTTACATCTGAGTACCTAATGACCATTCCTACCAAGAAATTATAACACCTCTGATAAGGGAACGCTTCCCTGTTAGGTCTATTGCCTTAATTTTGGTATCGCATGGTGTCGCCAAAAATATGTATAGTGTCCACAACGGTGAACTGTCAAGCATATATTTCTGTAAAGACTTGGCCAAGTGGGATTTGAATAATGTAATAATGTTTATATTCAGTAAAATCAGTTCAAGATATGGGTCCTTTCGTGGTGCGCAATTGAATTCAAATATTGTTTGTAGTGTCCGCAACAGTGTGTAGTGTCCCCGCTGAAAAATCCAGTAGAATCCCATTAGAAAATCAAACCGAACCATTCGGAAAACATAAGTAGCCATTAGAAACCATTACAAAACCACCAGGAACCTTTAGAAACCAATAGAATAGGCCTAATGGTTGCCTAATGGTTTCTCTGACTTTTTTCAGAAGGGGCCCACAACGTTTTCCCTCTCATCCTCTAATACTGCATCAACCACTCTTCAAATGAATATATTCGTATAATATGATTATTAAAAGTTAAAACTACAGTAATTACCTAATGCCAGAACTTATCCACACCCACTGAAGATATACAGGGTGTTTTATGGTTCTCATAATTAAAAAAAAAAAAAACCTCATGTTAAAACTCATCGAACTTATGTACAAGGACGTGGGATGTTTGGACTAAACAGAAACCGAGCAAGGGATTTACAAGTCAGATTTGGAGAGCCGTTTATTGTGTGCCTGGCATCGGAACTTAACGAACTACAGACGACGAGCTACTTTGCTAGACTGCGAGCAAAACCTACCTAATAATTACGGTACAATGGTTGTAACATTCGCTAATAATAAAACATACTATCATTTAATTAAGTAACCTATAAATTGGGAAGAGTATTTCAATTGTTCGATATTGTTAGGCTTCATAATAAATGTTCATAACGTCAATAACCATTGTAAACTTGTATTCAAGAATCAAATCAAAAGTATTCGGACAAACAATAGAAAAACAAGTACATAACCATGGCATATTGAAGAAAGAGACACTCATTAGGTTAATCTCTGGTCACGGAAAAGGCAGTATCCGCGGTGAGATTATTGCAAAAAATACAAATAATAATAACTAAAAATTCCAGCTCGCGTGCCGTGCGCGCTCGAATTACGTGTTCTTATCAGCGCTCACATTAAACCATTAAACCCACGCCCTTGGAAGAGGGCCAGTGGCGTTCGTGAGAGTTGGAAGCTTTGGCTTGCCATGTAATTTATAAGACATAAATGCAAAGTTGTTTACATGGCACGGTACTATGCAGTATCTTCAGCTTGAATCTCATCAAATGCCAGCAGAGACGCAACTTTGTCACTGCGAGTGGAAACTAAAGATAAGCAATGTGTCCTTGACTTCGTATGCCCTGGAATTGAGGGCAAAGTGCGACACTGTTGTTAAACGGAGGGTGACCAGTGACTTGCGGTCGGAGGTTAGTTTGGTGAGGCAGAAACCTCCCCTTTGCTTGATTAGCAATCAGACGATTAACTAGTTTAGTAAGACTATTCTACAGAATGACGGGCCAGTTTAAGTTTCCGCGGCGTTATTACTCAGTAGGCTACATCGAACTTGAAATGCTCACGAAACTGCAGATTTGCGAGTACTTGCTTACAGGAGGCCAGAGACGTGCGGTGAGGGGGAGGCAGTGACCCAAACTTTTATCACAGGATTTTGTGAATCTCTTCCCACGTACTATTCCTGATTGACAATCAAGACAATTAAGACCAAGCCTTTAGGAAGCCTGATACTGACGGAGGAGATAATGACAAAAGGATTCATTCACGTATACGCTTCAATTCGAGACTGCAAGGATGGAAATCTGAATGATCAATTAGGAAAAATTCTCGCCTATCGGTAATTCTGTATATCGTTTAAACATTTTGTTAATCGGATTATGAAAGAAGACTGAAATAAACGCCCGCTTTTTGTTTGGGTGTAAAAGCGCATATTTAAAGGAGAATGCATTGTATATTGATTAAGCATAGAACTCTGCATAAGTCGAACTGTTTTAATATTTGTTGATGACTTTGCTTCGGCTTCCTGGAAGCAAGTGCGCGCAAATCTGCTGTCTAGTGAGCATTTCAGGTTCGATATACTAAGTAATAACGCCGCGGAAACTTAATCTGGCCCGTCATTCTGCCGAATAGTCTTACTAAACTAGTTAATCGTCTGATTGCTAATCAAGCAAAGGGAAGGATTCTGCCTCACCAAACTAACCTCCGACGGCACGTCACTGAGTGACAGCAATAAGGCAGAAATGTATTTGTTTGAAATCCACAGGAAATACTTCTTCTGCTGGTAAAATGACCGAAAATGATCCGAGCTCTGAAAATTCGGTTCTTCATTAATGTTGATCTGTAGTACCGTTCAAATGCGTGGAATGGCGTTTTTCGGAAAGAAATAGATTTTAGATCAAAAAATGACGGAATCCCATCATTTTGCGAAAAAGCAGAATGATAACTAGAGGGTGTGTCCAGAAGGCCACATCACCCCGCCCGCACCCTCAACACCACATGAAGGTCAATGGCATGGTGCAATTGGTCTCTCCAAATATGGTTTCCTATTTCTGACTGAGCATAACATAGGGCCTATCTCTGGTGGTTTTCCAGTTACAGAGCCTGAAAATATGGAGGTCGGCCATTTTGACCTTTCAAGGTCACTTGAAGGTCAAGGTGACGGTGCCATTAGATTCCCATATATGACTTCCTTTTACTGGTTAATAGTAACCATGTCTGTATCTCCCACCGTTTGGCCCCTAGAGCAGCCTGAGAAAGGGGTGACCTTGAGTTTGAGCTTTCAAGGCCGCTGAAGGTCATAGGTCAATGTCAGTGCAATTGGTCTCCCCATATGGTTTCCTATTTGTGACTGAGCATAACATAGGGCCGATCTCTGGCAGTTTCCCAGATACAAAGCCTCAAAATGAAGGTCGGCCATTTTGACCTTTCAAGGTCACTTGAAGGTCAAGGTGACAGTGCTATTAGATTCCCCATATATGACTTCCTATTAGTCTTCAATAGTAACTATGGGTTTATTTTGCACCGTTTGGCTGCTAGAGCACTCGGAAAAGTGGTGATGCTGAATTTGACCTTTCAAGGTCACTTGAAGGTCAAGGTGACGGTGCCTTTACATTCCCATATATGACTTTCTATACTGGTTAATAGTAACCATCTCTCTATCTCCCACCGTTTGGCTCCTAGAGCAGCCCGAGAAAAGGGTGACCTTGAGTTTCACCTTTCAAGGTCGCTGAAGGTCGTAACATTTGGTGGTAACAGAATCTCCATATCCAACTTCCTATTAGTGATTAATGGTAACTACATGCCTATCTCCAACCAATTTCAAGTTATAAGCAGTGGAAAGTCTGCCCTATCTCCCATTGTTAACGAAATCTTCAAACTGATCTAGAATCCAGGATTTAATCCTGATCTTCACCAAAAACTAATCATTTCTTCCCTTCCGCCAAAGGATTGTCCCTACCAAATTTGAAGACAATCTGTCCAGAATTGTGGCCTGTAGAGCGCAAACAGACACACACACACACACACAAATAAATAAACTAGAGGGTGTGTCCAGAAGGCCACATCACCCCGCCCGTGTCCTCAATGCCACATGAAGGTCAATGTCATGGTGGAATTGGTGTCCCCATATATGGTTTCCTATTTGTGATTGAGCATAACATAGGGCCTATCTCTGGCGGTTTCTCAGTTACAGAGCCTGAAAAAATGAAGGTCGGCCATTTTGACCTTTCAAGGTCACTTGAAGGTCAAGGTCACAATGGCGTTAGATTCCCCATATATGACTTCCTATTAGTGTTCAATAGTAACTATGGGTCTATCTTGCATTGTTTGGCTGCTAGAGCACTCGGAAAAGTGGTGATGCTGAGTTTGACCTTTCAATGACACTGAAGGTCATAACATTTGGTGGTAAAAGAATCTCCATACCCAACTTCCTATTAGTGATTAATAGTAACTACATACCTATTGCCAACCAATTTAAAGTTATAAGCAGTGGAAAGTGCACCCTATCTCCCAGTGCTAAAAAATCTTCAAACTGATCCAGAATCCAGGATTTGATCCGGATCTTCACCAAAAACTAATAATTTCTTCCCTTCCGCCTAAGGATTGTCCCTTCCAAATTTGAAGACAATCCGTGCAGAATAGTGGCCTGTAGAGAGCAAACAGACACACAAATAAATAAATAAATAAATAAACGCGACAACCACATAAACGCTTCCGCAACTTTCGTTGCGGGCGGGGTGAATAAAAGTAGTTTCCCGGTCATGTCTTTTCATCACCACTCCCTGTATGACATAATAGATAGATAGTACCGGTAACCAATGAGTATCTTGAATTGCACTCTACCGTAGGCTGCTTTAATCGCACTTGTAATTTGTTCAGATATTGGTGACCAATGGTGACACAACAGTTTTCTGATTTTACATCAAACAGAAAACTTTGGGATACATACATTGAGACTTGACAACTATGGAAACTTCAGTTAAGCTAAACACCAACGCATCCATGCCCATCGTGGGCCTCGGAACGTGGCGGGTGAGAATTATATTATTTGATATTCTTAACCCTTAAACTTGCATTTTGTTAGTTTTTGTTTCCGGCGTGCAATTAAGTTTTTGATGTGCAGCCGTTTATTAATTCGGCTCTTTGAACCGTAGTAACACTCGTTTTAATTTCTTGTTAAAATTAGGAAGATCTTGGTTTTAGCGTGCAGAAGTTTAATTTCGTCTCTTGCTCGTTTCAAGCGTTTCTCCTCTCTGCAGTGCGATATTTGTGCTATTTTATGTTCGAGTTAAATTATTATTAAATAAGCATTTGTTTAAATAAAATTCCCTTGGAGGAGTCAATTAGCCTGTGAATGATGTGAACAGTTATGGAGGAAATTGCTTAAAACTTTGAGGAATTAGCCTTCTACACTTCTAATCGACAAAATGCAACAGCCTGCTGCATAACTGTCTGCACCAAAATGCAGAAATGCTACGCAACTAAAATGATTTTTTTTTTAATAGTGGCAAAGCCACTGCGTCTGCTCGGTCAAACATGGCCAAAATCTAACTTGGCCTAGATTTTCGTCTCATATACACGCATACAAAATATGAAAAGGATCCACGAAAAACTGAAGGCGCTAGCGCGCAGACATGGCAAAAAGTTTACGGACGCACGACAGACCACCACGAAGGCATCTAACCACAGCGTAAGCCCCTGCGTAAGCCCCAAGCAGGCTAAAAATGAATGTAAAGCAACTGCATCACGTGACTTTACTACCGCTCTATCCGCTGTATTTGCGTATACATTTTTAGCGGTGATACTTTGACGGTCGTTTTTCGACCTGGTGACAGCTTCGCCGCAGTATAATGATATGGGTGCTTCCATCATTGTATTAAAATATTTTGGTGCGCATTTTGAACCCATTTGACAACTTGATTTTCTTACTCATCATTGACGCAGGCATAGCGAAAACAGAGCAATAAAACTGATAAAACACGAGTCATCAGAAGATGACATATCTCCCTGGCCGAGTTCTGCTCAAGAAACGGTGCCCACTCTCATTAAGTAAAGTCGTTTCCATGGAAAAAAGTAAGTCTCAGAAATCCCAAAATATGAAAATGCACCAGTGTAGTACCTGATTAATACGCACAGCAAGTTTCGTTAAAAATATTGAACAATATTCAAGTTCTGCTCCGGATACGAAATGATTACAGACGGACGGACATACTGATGACCATATCCCCCCTGCATTATGTGCGGGCGGTGGGGGGGTGGGGGGGGCAGGGAATAGATAGCTGCCCACAAGTTTACTAATGGGCTTAAAAATTTAAAGAAATCAAAGGCAATGACCAATTAAAAGTTAAGACCATTAAAAGTTTCATATATTGCCATTTATTTGTTTGCTTGTTAGTTTATTTATTATATTATATATATATATATATATATATATATATATATAATTTATTTATTTATTTATTTTTTTTTTGCCCAGGAGTGTATATTACGGTGCTTGTCCGGGAAAGAATGAGGTGAAAGTGGAGGATCACTAACAAATAAATACTGGACTTTTGGCAGAGTGGCAGTGGATTTTGGGCGTAGGCCTATATCATACATATCAGCAGGCAATACTAATCTAATGAAGTTGGATGATGAGCGACCTATATTGCTGGAAGTACGTAATGGATCCTTTAAGTCATTACCAGTTACAGCTATGCAGGTTGAGATGCTTTGAGGATAACACCTGGGCCACTGCGCATGTTTTTAATTAGTGGCCCTATGCGCTGATGAGCTACTGTCGTGGTTTGACATCCGTCGTCCGTTGTCCATTGTCTGGAACATTTCGTATCTTTTTTTTGGCCCAATGAACTTTTTCTGTAAATTTGCCATAACATACAACTAGATCATATCTCCAGATGTTTTTTTTTTTTTTTCAGATTTTTGATTAAATCATTTTTGTCCATTTTATGGGCCCTTGAAATTTTAGCCCGCAATGTTAAAAGGTAGGACTTAGTTATAAAAATTTCAGAAAATGATTTCTCAAAAACTGCCCAATAAATTTTTCAAAATCAGGCAATCAACTCACCTTGGTTCCCTACAGTGTGAGCGCTATTTTGATTGAGTTGATGAAAGTGGGTCTAGTGGGGGCACTGTACTTTAAGATTGGTATTATGGAGAAAAAGCTAAATGGCCTATGAAGGCCAAATGGTTGCCGAAAGAGATTAAGTTTGTATTATTGACATACAGGAAGTCATATATAACCCATATTTTGACAACGTTAAAGATGACCTCAGATGACAGATGAAGAAAGGTAAAACTCGAGGTCAAGGAAAATATTAACAATGTTACAAGATAGGACTGAAAATTTCAAAAAAAAATTTCTCAAAAACTGTCCGATAACTTTTTCTAAATCCTGCAATCAACTCACCTTGGTACTCTGTAAGTACAGTGCGAGTGCCATTCTGATTGAATTGACGGAAATGGGTTTAGTGGGGGTGCTGTACTTTAAGATTGGGTCTTGCAGGAAAAGGTAAAATGGCCCATGGAAGCTAAATGGTTGCAGATAGAGATGAAGTTTGTATTATTGACAAATAGGAAACTGTATATGACCTATATTATGGCAGTGTTAGAGCTTACCTCAGGTGACCTTGAAAGGTCAAACTCGAGGTCAAGCAAAATGTTGCAATTTTCAAGGGCTTCTATGCTTGAACATATATAAGATAGAGAATATATGTGTATTGAACACTAATAGGAAGTCAAATATGAAGTTTAATTTGATGACCTTGAACTTGACCTTCAAAGACCTTCAAAGGCTAAACTTTAAAGCGAAATTTCCATGACTTGTATTACCAAAATCAAAACTGATAAAGCTTTGGTTTGTATTAAAGACATATCGGAAGTCAAATATGAACTTTCACTCGGTGGCCTTCATATTGACCTTCGAAGGTCAAACGTAACTTAATGAAAATTCAATGACTTGTATGACTAAAATGGTCACAGATGGAGTCTAGGTTTGTGTTACAGTCATCTAGGAAGTCACATACGAACTTTGATTTGGTGACGTTCATCTTGACTGTTGGTGACCTTCGGAGGTCAAACTTGATATTGTGAAATTACAATGACGTGAATCACCAAAGCAGTCACACAGCCAAAGTTTGTATTAGAGGCATATACAAAGATGTATATGAAGTCCATTTGGTGATTTCAACTTGACCTTCTGTGACCTTAAAAGTTCACAATTGGCATAGTGAATTTTCAATTACTTGTATCACCAAAACTGCTTCAGAGCTTAGGACCGTATTACAGACAGATAGGAAGGCTTATAAATTTATGTGCACTTTTATTTAGTGACATTGACCTTCGATGATTCGAAGGTCAAACTTCACATGAAATTTTCATAACTTGTATCATCACGATAAGATAGCTTGCCGCTAAGCTACGGGACCGTTTTTGCATCTTTGTTAACAAGTAAGAGCTGCCACACAGCCTGCGTGAGCTGCACAGCTGCAGTGGCAAGTCATTTCGAGCAGTGGTTCCCAGCCCAGTCCTCAAGGACCCCCTGTCCTGCAGGTTTTTGTTGCAGCTTTACTTTTGCACACCTTATCCATTGAAGGCCCAATGCACCTTCATGCACACCCTGTTCAGGTAAATCTTTTTCAACCAATCAGCATGACGCCCTTAAATGGATCAGGTGTGAAAGAGTAGAACTGGAGCAAAAACCTGCAAGGCAGGGGGTCCTTGAGGACTGGGTGTGGAACCATTGATATTAGAGAAATGGTTTTCAAACTTTTTGTGCCCAAGGTGCACCTAAGGGCAAGCCAGAATCTCAAGGCACACTTGTATTAAAATCAATGCAAAATAATTAAAGAAAATAATTCAAGGATTCACTTTGTAAATTACATCAAACCAGCAATAGACCCATTCAAACCAGGCAGGATTCTCAATTTATTGCGGCAAAGCCACAACACTATTAACACGTTGACTGCCAACTACGAGATAACTCGTAATGGCGGGTCCGGGCCAGCGCTAGACTTGAAAATTCGGAGGAAATTATCCATCCCTTTATTGACTACAATCAGTCCTGGCTAATTCTTGATGGTTTTCCTTTATAAACACGTTTTCCAATTCAAGAATAATGAAGTGGCAATTGAAGAATGGGCTTTCTCCCCTGCGATCTAACTGCAAATAATGGGCTACATTCAAGAAAATAATTTAATGATAATTAGGTCTATGCAAGGCACTCAGCAACGTTATTTTTTTTTTCCAGCGAGGCGATTTCAGAACTCATTTGCAAATGAAGGTAATTTGCAAGTACCTACACCTGCAAACTTGCTGTAAAAAATAGACAGCTGTCAGACTGGAAAATGTAAACGGAGGAAACCACACTTGCACCAGAATTACCTTCATTCACAAATGAGTACTGCAATGCCGCTCTGCTGGAAAAAAAATACCGCTAAGGAGTGCCAGTGCATAGACCTAATTATAATTAAATTAATTACTGAATATAGCCCATTATTTCTGTAAGATGCATGGGCAAAAGAAGCGTGGTCCTTTTTTGAGGCGCATTTTGATTATTCTTGAATTGAAAATTTGTTAATATAGGAAAACCATCAAGAATTAGCCAGGACTAATTGTTGTCAAAAAGGGATGGATATTTTCCCCCAAATTTTCAGGTCTAGCGCTGGCCCTGACCCACCATTACGACTTATCTCGTAGTTGGCAGTCAACGTGTTAAACACACCTATTTTCTAAATAAAAATCAATTAAAAAAACATATTGTCTTTCTTCTCACAGTTGCAGAAGCACCCAATCCCCTGTTACACAAGCATTTCTCATCTTAACTTACCTGAGCCTGGCAAATATATTGCCCCTCCTGCTACATAAACAATATCAAAAATTAACCCCTAATAGTAATTAAACTTATACCTTTTTTTCACTGCAGGACTTCATTCAGTGAGCATGATCACTGCATGAAATTGAACATTTAGGGTAGGCTACATTTGCGTGCACGCAATCATGGAAATTATGAAGAAAGGAACATGTATGTACAAGTATTATAAAGCATTTATTGCACACTTTAAAAGATAAATATGATTGTGAAAAGACATGAGACATGAGCACACATAATGTTATTAAGCACTCGCAAGTATCAACTTAACAGCACAAGCTCTCATGGTGCTGTCTGCAGGTTCAAAGCTTCCAATCTTTTTGATGAACAATGGCAAAAAAGCATCAAAAGGTTCTTGGAGCTTCAATTGCCCAATTCTGTTCAAAGCTAAATGACAAATTTTAAAGGTTTTTTCTTCGTCTTTGCAGTGATACCAAGCATTAAGCATCACTCATTCCATCGGGGAGTGCGGAGTGGGGGACATATTATTCAGCTCCATTCATCCGTCCGTCCCGTTGGTGTTAGTGTGATATCTCTAGAACCAGCAAACCGATTTTGCTCAGATTTACCACCAACATGTACTTGGGGGGCCCTGTGACACCAGTTGATTTTGATGACCTCGAGTGCATTTTAAAGGTCACAGCGCAATCACATCGATTTTGTACATATGTACATGTGGGGGCAGCGTGGTGGCATAGTGGTTAGCGCTGACACCTCACAGCAAGTGGTTCATGGGTTCAAATGTGGCCTGGGGCCTTTCTGTGAGGGTCAGTTTCCTCCAGGTACTCAGGTTTCCTCCCACAGTCCAAAGACATGCAAATTAGGCTAATTTGAGATGCTAAATTGCCCATAGGTCTGAGTGTGAGAGTGAATGATGTGTGCACCCTGCGATGGATTGGCGAGCTGTCCAGGGTGGACCCCTGCCTTTCTCCCGTAGTCAGCTTGGATAGGCTCCAGTTCCCCCTGCAACCTAGTGAGGAATAAGCCAGTGTAGAGAATGAATGAATGTACGTTCTGCAGGGGACACAGTCATGTTAGTGATAATTACTTGTTTCTTGCAAGTATTGCTGACATTTAACTCACTCGGTGTCTTCACCTTCGGATTCATTTGACTACTTTGATTCATTGTTTGCTCTTGCAAAATTCTGCAGATTAATTTTGGTCAGGACTGCAGTATAAAAAATTTGTGGTCGTGGACTTGATAGCAAAATGACATTTTTCAAAAATTTAAAATGGTGGGAAGGCAATACTGTGGACCACATGGGTGCTAGAGGGCAGTTTTGTTTTCCTCAATGTACAAGTGAAAACTGGCTAAAATAATGTCAGTTGACATTAAATTATTCTGAAACTGAAAATTGAAATTATAGCTGTTTCTAGTTGTCATATTATTATGATATTAAGGTTGTTTATTCATTAAAACTACGTGACAAATCGATATCTTTCACTGAGCAGCCAAACATACAGTCTGGCACTGTGTCTGCTGGAAATAATGTTACTGGCCGGAGCAGATGAAGGCATTGACAGGAGATGATTTTTCAGCTCTGGCTTTGGATCAGAGGTCCCAGCTGATGCAGCGCAGATAAATTGAGTGTTTGGAAGGAGAAAGGATCTAGGATCTGCATGAAAACATGACTGCTACTGAGCTTTAGCTGATGCATCTTCAGTGAACTCTGGACATGGACAATCAAATTCGCAGTTTCTTATTAGACTGCTAAAAAATTTAATAGGGGCAATTTGACCATCTGTCAACAATGGTAGATACATATTACTAATGACCTCAGTAAGAACTATGTCCATGTTCAGTATACAGTCAGCTCAATTTCTCAAACAGTTGAAGAGATTTTAATGTACTGATCAGCATTGAAAACGCTTAATTTCATGTCCAAGATGCAAATTATGTATGTTTATGATGTGTGAGTGTTATAAAAGTGTCTGATGCCTCCTGACAAGAGGGCCTAATTCAAAATTAGGTCTCTGACAGGCGTTCATGCCATTGTAGGCTGAACTAGAGGCACTCGTAGAGTGCAAACCTCCGCCAAGGCAGCACAATCCAAATCTTCATGAGTGGGAGCAAAGTTGAGTTATTCCGTGTCATACGATTTCAAGATGGCTGCCGTGGCGGCCATATTGTTTCACTGATCGCAGTGAAAATCAATAGGGTCCATCCTTGATGTAATAGCAATGCACCCACAAAATTTCAGCCAAATCCGTGCATTATTTTGAGTTATGTTGTTCACAAACAGACAGACAGACCAATGAAAGGTCATTCATAGAATGACAACTTGCCGGAATCATGCACAAATCTCTGAAACAGAATGAACGGAATGGAGTTGGTTTCAATTCTCTAGCTGTAATAATAGCGAAGTCATGAACCAAAATGTGTTTTTGACCTTTCTGGTGAGCTTGACCTTGACCTTTGGCCTCGAAAAGAGACTGGTCTCTAGGCACAAGACTAGTCAATGTTGTCACCAAGTTAGGTGAAGATAATGTGAAAATTGTGGCCTGTAGAGTGCACACAAACAGACAGACAGACAAAAGAATAAACCAGAATAGAGCTTAGGTGACCTTGACCTTTGACTTAGATTTACCAAAATACTGCAGTGCTTAGGTCAGGTAACGCGGGCCTTGAGTTTATCAACAAATTATGCACTTGGTTTGAAGTGTGTACATCAAATAGAAGCGAAGTTATGGCCATTTATGTGTTTCTGACATTTTGTGTGACCTTGACATAGACCTTTGACCTAGATTCCTAGGTGAAGTAAGATAGACCTTTCGTTTATGAACAATATGCACTTGGTTTGAAGTCTCTACGACGATCATAACCGAAGATATGGCTTATTATGGGTTTTTGACCTTTTGTGTGACCTCGACCTTGACCTTTGATCTAGATTCACCAAAATAGTGCAGTACCTAGGTCAAGTAAGATAGACCTTTTGTTTATGAACAATACACTACCCTCCATAATTATTGGCACCCCTGGTTAAGATGTGTTCTTTAGCTTCTAATAAATTCAGTTTTTTTCTAAATAATATAGGACCACAATGAAAAAAAGAGGAAAATCCAACCTTCAATTCAAGTGCATTTATTCAGTGGGAAAAAAATCCCACATTAAGAAATAATTCTTTTACATCAAATCATGTGTGCCACAATTATTAGCACCCCTGATGTTAATACTTTGTACAACCCCCTTTTGCCAACAAAACAGCACCTAATCTTCTACTATAATGTTTCACAAGATGGGAGAATACAGAAAGAGGGATCTTCGACCATTCCTCTTTGCACAATCTCTCTAAATCATCCAGCAACCTGGGTCCTCTCCTCTGCGCTCTCCTCTTCAGCTCACTCCACAGGTTTTCAATGGGGTTGAGGTCTGGGGACTGAGATGCCCATGGGAGGAGCTTGATTCTGTGTTTGGTAAACCATTTCTGTGTAGATTTGGCCACATGTTTAAGGTCATTATCTTGCTGAAAGACCCAGTGACGACCCATCTTCAGCTTTCGGGCAGAGGCCACCAGATTTTGATTTAAAATGTCCTGGTATTTCAAAGCGTTCATGATGCCATGCACCCTAACAAGGTTCCCAGGGCCTCTGGAAGAGAAACAGGCCCACAGCATCACCGATCCTCCCCCATACTTCACAGTGGGCATGAGGTGCTTTTCTGCATACTCATCTTTTGTGTTCTGCCAGACCCACTTAGAGTGTTTGTTGCCAAAAAGCTCTATCTTGGTCTCATCTGACCAAAGCATACGGTCCCAGTTTAAGTCCCAATACCGCTTAGCGAACTCCAGACGTTTGCGTTTATATTTGTGAGAAAAGGTTTTTTTGTGCATGCCTCCCAAACAGCTTGTTGGCATGTAGATAGCGCCTGATGGTTGTTTTGGAGACTTTGTGGCCCCAATATGCTACCATTTGTTGCAATTCTTTAACAGTGACCTTTGGAGAACTTTTTATTAGGGCCCGAGCCGACTGCAAGTCGTCTGCGGAGGGCCCTATTGAAATCGAGCTGTTTATTATTATTATTATTAGGGCCCGAGCTGACTGCAAGTCGTCCGAGGACCCTATTGAAATCGTACTGTTTATTTTTATTATTATTATTATTATTATTATTATTATTATTCTTGCGACAATTCAAAGGCCAATTTCGCCCCTTTCCCAATGGTGAAAAACGTCTAACTTTCCACATTCGTCCGCCAGATCCGAAATTCAATATTTTTGGGTGGTCATTCACGGTCGGCATAAATTGCCAAAATAAGCCCCCTAAACACGTTTCAAAATTCCCATAGGGAAATTTGGTGACTTTCTCGTAGGCAGACAAAATTCGGTACACATATGTATCATACCCAGACATACAAAAAATTTCATTGGAGCCACGCCCAAAACCCAACAGGAAGTCGGCCATTTTGATTTGAATTTTTGAATTTTAAAACAAACTCCTCCTAGGGATTTTGTCCGATCGACTTCAAATTTGGTACAGATCATCTAGAGACCAAGCTGATCAAAAGTTGTGCTCTGCATGTCTGTCGGTCAAAGGGCGTGGCTGCTAGGGCGTGACAAAATTTGGCAACTCGACACAAAAATTTCAAAATGCTCTCTCGCCCATATACTTGATCTTAGCAGCTTCAAACTTGCTGGACATGATGATGTCCCCGCCCTGAACGTCCCCATATCATACCTTTGCACTTTACTAATAGCGCCCCCCGGTGGTAACAGGAAGTGACCAGATTTAACTTTGAAAACGAACTCCTCCTAGGGATTTTGCCCGATCAACTTCAAATTTGGTCGAGATCATCTAGAGAGCAAGCTGATCAAAAGTTGTGCTCTGCATGTCTGTAGGTCAAAGGGCGTGGCTGCTAGGGTGGGACAAATTTTGGCTACTCGCCAAAAAAATTTCAAAATGCTCTCAAGCCAACATACTTGATCGTAGCAGCTTCAAACTTGCTGGAAATGATGATGGCTCCGCCCTGAACGTCACGATATAATAACTTCCCACTTTACTAATAGCGCCCCCCTGTGGTAACAGGAAGTATCCAATTTGGTTACTTTGTCGTAGGCAGACAAAATTTGATACATATGTGTATCATACCCAGCCATACAAAAAACTCAATGGAGCCACGCCCTAAACCCAACAGGAAGTCGGCCATTTTGATTTGAATTTTTTAATTTTAAAACGAACTCCTCCTAGGGTTTTCGACCGATTGACTTCAAATTTGGTACAGATCATCTAGAGACCAAGCTGATCAGAAGTTGTGCTCTGCATGTCTGTAGGTCAAAGGGCGTGGCTGCTAGGGCGTGATAAAGTTTGGCGACTCACCAAAAAAATTTCAAAATGCTCTCACGCCAACATACTTGATCGTAGAAGCTTCAAACTTGCTGGAGATGATGATGGCTCCGCCCTGAACGTCACGATATAATAACTTCCCACTTTACTAATAGCGCCTCCTGGTGGTAACAGGAAGTGACCAGTTCGGTTACTTTGTCGTAGGCAGACGAAATTCGATACACGTGTATCATACCCAGACATATAAAAAACTCATTGGAGCCACGCCCTAAACCCAACAGGAAGTCGGCCATTTTGATTTGAATTCTTGAATTTTTAAACGAACTCTTCCTAGGGTTTTTGACCGATTGACTTCAAATTTGGTACAGATCATCTAGAGACCAAGCTGATGAAAAGTTGTGCTCTGCGTGTCTGTAGGGAAAAGGGCATGGCTGCTAGGGCGTGACAAAGTTTGTCGACACACCAAAAAAATTTCAAAATGCTGTCACGCCAACATACTGGACCGTAGAAGCTTCAATCTTGCTGGACATGATGACTGCTCCGCCCTGAACGTCAGGATATAATAACTTCCCACTTCACTAATAGCGCCCCCTGTTGGTAACAGGAAGTGTCGATTTTTTACTTTAACTATGTACTGATGACACATAGTTGAACCCATCAACTTCATTCCACTTCTAAAAAATGCAGAACAAGTTGGTGAAGCTACTTTATGAATGCTGTGAAGCTACAAGTAATGGCGTTCCTGTGGCAACGCGGCGAAGATGGATCCCTTGCCATGAAAATACATTTGTGTTTTTGATGTCTTTACTGAACTCGTATCATCAGAAAAATAGATACACAGGTCAAGGATGGCAAGCTCTTGAATCTGATAGGGGCCTCGCCTATGGGGGGAGCAAAATGTCTCCATAGCGCCCCCTTGTGGAAACAGGAAATGCCATATTTTACATTGACATTGGCCGATTTGCTCGAAACTTCACATTTGTGCTAAGGGTCTGCCCCTGAATGCAGCTGCACACATTTGGTTACGCACCGAGCACCCCCTGGTGTATGAACTATCAATCTGTCATAACTCCTTTGTGCTTTGTCCGATTTGCTCGAATCTTCATCACAGGTTGGTGCCTGTACTTGACCTGTCCTATAGTCGTGAGTGCACACCTGCTCCCATCAGGATCTCACCACCACCCCCAACACGCAAAAGGGTGCGAGGGCCCGTTCAACGCTGCTTGCAGCTTTAATTATTATTATTATTATTCTTCCGACATTTCAAAGGCCAATTTCGCCCCTTTCCCAATGGTAAAACGCCGCCTAATTTTCCACATTCGTCCGCCGGATCCGAAATTCGATATTTTTGGGTGCTAGTTCATGGTCGACACAAAATGCCAAAATAGCGCCCCCTAAACACGTTTCAAAATTCCCATAGGGAAATTCGGTTACTTTGTCGTAGGCAGACGAAATTCAGTAGATATATGTATCATACCCAGACATACAAAAAATTTCATTGGAGCCACGCCCTAAACCCAACAGAAAGTCGGCCATTTTGATTTGAATTTTTTAATTTTAAAACGAACTCCTCCTAGGGATTTTGCCCGATCGACTTCAAATTTGGTCCAGATCATCTAGAGACCAAGCTGATCAAAAGTTGTGCTCTGCATGTCTGTAGGTCAAAGGGCGTGGCTGCTAGGGCGTGACAAAATTTGGTGACTCGACAAAAAATTTCAAAATGCTCTCACGCCCATATACTTGATCTTACCAGCTTCAAACTTGTTGGACATGATGAAGTCTCCGCCCTGAAGGTCCCCATATCATAACTTTTCACTTTACTAATAGCGCCCCCCAGTGGTAACAGGAAGTGACTAATTTTTACTTTGAAAAAGAACTCCTCCTCGGGATTTTGCCCGATCGACTTCAAATTTGGTCCAGATCATCTAGAGAGCAAGCTGATCAAAAGTTGTGCTCTGCATGTCTATTGGTCAAAGGGCGTGGCTGCTAGGGCGTGACAAAGTTTGGCGACTCGCCAAAAAAATTTCAAAATGCTCTCATGGCAACATACTTGATCGTAGCAACTTCAAACTCGCTGGAAATTATGATGGCTCCGCCCTGAACGTCACAATATAATAACTTCCCATATTACTTATAGCGCCCCCCTGTGGTAACAGGAAGTGACCAGTTCGGTTACTTTGTCGTAGGCAGACGAAATTCGATACACATATGTACCATACCCAGACATACAAAAAACTTATTGGAGCCACGCCCTAAACCCAACAGGAAGTCGGCCATTTTGATTTGAATTTTTGAAGATTAAAACGAACTCCTCCTAGGGTTTTCGACCGATTGACTTCAAATTTGGTACAGATCATCGGGAGACCAAGCTGATCAAAAGTTGTGCTCTGCATGTCTGTCGGTCAAAGGGCGTGGCTGCTAGGGCGTGACAAAAATTGGCGACTCGCAAAAAAAATTTCAAAATGTTCTCACGCCAACATACTTGATCGTAGCAGCTTCAAACTTGCTGGAAATGACAATGGCTCCGCCCTGAACGTCATGATATCATAATTTCCCACGTTAATAATAGTGCCCCCGGTGGTAACAGGAAGTGAGCAGTGTGGTTACTTTGTCGCAGGCAGACGAAATTCGATTCACATATGTATCATACCCAGACATACAAAAAACTCATTGGTGCCACGCCCTAAACCCAACAGGCTGTCAGCCATTTTGATTTGAATTTTTGAATTTTAAAACGAACTCCTCCTAGGGTTTTCGACCGATTGACTTCAAATTTGGTACATATCATCTAGATACCAAGGTGATGAAAAGTTGTGCTCTGGAGGTCTGTCACTCAAAGGGCGTGGCTGCTAGGGCGTGACAAATATTGGGGACGCGCCAAAAAAATTCCAAAATGCTCTCACACCAACATACTTGATCGTAGCAGCTTCAAACTTGCTGGAAATGATGATGGTCCGCCCTGAACGTCCAAATATATTAACTTCCCACTTTACTAATAGCGCCCCCTGGTGGTAACGGAAGTGACCATTTTTTACTTTAACATGTACTGATGATACATAATTGAACCCTTCAACTTCATTCCACTTCTAAAACATGCAGAACAAGTTGGTGAAGCTACATTATGAATGCTGTGAAGCTACAAGAAATGGCTTTCATGTGGCAATGCAGCGAAGATGGATCCCTTGCCATGAAAATACATTTGTGTTTTTGATGTCTTTACTGAACTCGTATCATCATAAAAATTGATACACAGGTCAAGGATGGCAAGCTCTTAAATCTGATAGGGGTCTCGCCCATGGGGGGAGCAAAATGTCTCTATAGCGCCCCCTTGTGGAAACAGGAAATGCCATATTTTACATTGACATTGGCCGATTTGCTCGAAACTTTGCATTTGTGCTGACGGTCTGTCCCTGAATGCACCTGCCCACATTTGGTTATGCTCAGAGCGCCCCCTGGTGGATGAACAATCAACTTTTCATAACTCCTTCCTGCTTTGTCTGATTCGCTCGAAACTTTATCACAGGTTGGTGCCTGTACTTGACCTGTCCATAAGTCGTGAGTGCACACCTGCACCCGTCAGGATCTCACCACTACCCCCAACGTGCACAAGGGTGCGAGGGCCCGTTCAACGCTGCTTGCAGCTTTAATTAGGGCCCGAGCCGACTGCAAGTCGTCTGCGGAGGGCCCTATCGAAATCGCGCTGTTTATTATTATTATTATTTTTATTTTTTTTTTAATTATTATTATTATTATTATTCTTCCGACATTTCAAAGGCCAATTTCGCCCCTTTCCCAATTGTGAAAACGCGTCTTACTTTCCACATTCGTCCGGCCGGATCCGAAATTCGATATTTTTGGGTGCACGTTCATGTTTGACGCAAAATGCCAAAATAGCGCCCCCTAAACACGTTTAAAAATTCCCATAGGGAAATTCGGTTACTTTCTCGTAGGCAGACGAAATTCGGTACACATATGTATCATACCCAGACATACAAAAAATTTCATTGGAGCCACGCCCTAAACCCAACAGGAAGTCGGCCATTTTGATTTGAATTTTTGAATTTTAAAACGAACTCCTCCTAGGGATATTCCCCGATCGACTTCAAATTTGGTCCAGATCATCTAAAGACCAAGCTGATCAAAAGTTGTGCTCTGCATGTCTCTAGGTCAAAGGGCATGGCTGCTAGGGCGTGACAAAGTTTGTCGACTCGACAAAAAAATTTCAAAATACTCTCACGCCCATATACTTGATCTTACCAGCTTCAAACTTCTTGGACATGATGAAGTCTCCGCCCTGAAGGTCCCCATATCATAACTTTTCACTTTACTAATAGCGCCCCCCGGTGGTAACAGGAAGTGACTAGTTTTTACTTTGAAAACGAACTCCTCCTCGGGATTTTGCCCGATCGACTTCAAATTTGGTCCAGATCATCTAGAGAGCAAGCTGATCAAAAGTTGTGCTCTGCATGTCTGTAGGTCAAAGGGCGTGGCTGCTAGGGCGGGACAAATTTTGGCTACTCGCCAAAAAAATTTCAAAATGCTCTCACGCCAGCATACTTGATCGGAGCAGCTTCAAACTTGCTGGAAATGATGATGGCTCCGCCCTGAACGTCACGATACAATAACTTCCCACTTTACTAATTGCGCCGCGCGGTGGTAACAGGAAGTGACCAGTTCAGTTACTTTGTCCTTGGTAGACGAAATTCGATACACATATGTATCATAACCAGACATACAAAAAACTTACTGGAGCCACGCCCTAAACCCAACAGGAAGTCGGCCATTTTGATTTGAATTTTTGAATTTCAAAACGAACTCCTCCTAGGGTTTTCTACAGATTGACTTCAAATTTGGTACAGATCATCTAGAGACCAATCTGATCAAAAGTTGTGCTCTGCATGTCTGTCGGTCAAAGGGCGTGGCTGCTAGGGCGTGACAAAAATTGGCGACTCGCCAAAAAAATTTCAAAATGATCTCACGCCAACATACTTGATCGTAGCAGCTTCAAACTTGCTGAAAATGATGAAGTCTATGCCCTGAACGTCATGATATCATAACTTCCCACCTTACTAATAGCACCCCCTAGTGGTAACAGGAAGTGTGCAGTTCATTTACTTTATAGTAGGCAGACGAAATTCGATACACATATGTATCATACCCAGACATACAAATAACTGATTGGAGCCACGCCCTAAACCCAACAGGAAGTCGGCCATTTTGATTTGAATTCTTGAATTTTAAAACGAACTCCTCCTAGGGTTTTCGACCGATTGACTTCAAATTTGGTACAGATCATCTAGAGACCAAGCTGATCAAAAATTGTGCTCTGCATGTCTTTCGATCAAAGGGCGTGGCTGCTAGGGCGTGACAAAAATTGGCGACTGGCCAAAAAAATTTCAAAATGCTCTCACGCCAACATACTTGATCGTAGAAGCGTCAAACTTGCTGGACATGATGATGCCTCCGCCTTGAATGTCACAATATAATAACTTCCCACTTTACTAATAGCGCCCCCTGGTGGTAACAGGAAGGGACCATTTTTTACTTTAAAATGTACTGATGACACATAGTTGAACCTATCAACTTCATTCCTCTTCTAAAACATGCAGAACAAGTTGGTGAAGCTACTATATGAATGCTGTGAAGCTACAATTTAGTGCGTTCGTGTGGCAACGCGGCGGAGATGGATCCCTTGCCATGAAAATACGTTTGTGGTTTTGATGTCTTCACTGAACTCGTATTATCATAAAAATTGACACACAGGTCAAGGATGGCAAGCTATTAAATCTGATAGGGGCCTCGCCTATGGGGTGAGCAAATTGTCTCCATAGCGCCCCCTTATGGAAACAGGAAATTCCATATTTTACATTGACATTGGCCTATTTGCTCAAAACTTTGCATTCGTGCTGACGGTCTGCCCCTGAATGCACATGCCCACATTTGGTTACGCTCAGAGCGCCCCCTGGTGGATGAACGATCAACTTTTCCTAACTCCTTTCTGCTTTGTCCGATTCGCTCGAAACTTTATCACAGGTTGGTGCCTGTACTTGACGTGTGCACTGGTCGTGAGTGCACACCTGCACCCGTCAGGATCTCACCACTACCCCCAACGTGCACAAGGGGGCGAGGGCCCGTTCAACGTTGCTTGCAGCTTTAATTATTATTATTATTATTATTATTATTCTTCCGACATTTCAAAGGCCAATTTCGCCCCTTTCCCAATGGTGAAAACGCGTCTTACTTTCCACATTTGACCGGCCGGATCCGAAATTCGATATTTTTGGGTGGTTGTTCATGGTCGACGCAAAATGCCAAGATAGCGCCCCCTAAACACGTTTAAAAATTCCCATAGGGAAATTTGGTTACTTTCTCGTTGGCAGATGAAATTCGGTACACCTATCTATCATACCCAGACATACAAAAAATTTCATTGGAGCCACGCCCTAAACCCAACAGGAGGTCGGCCATTTTGATTTGAATTTTTGAATTTTAAAACGAACTCCTTCGAGGGATTTTGTCCAATCGACTTCAAATTTGGTGGAGATCATCTAGAGACCAAGCTGATCAAAAGTTGTGCTCTGCATGTCTGTAGGTCAAAGGCTGCTAGGGCGTGACAAAATTTGGCGACTCGACAAAAAAATTTCAAAATGCTCTCACGCACATATACTTGATCTTAGCAGCTTCAAACTTGCTGGACATGATGATGTCTCCGCCCTGAACGTCCTAATATCATAACTTTTCACTTTACTAATAGCGCCCCCCGGTGGTAACAGGAAGTGACCAGATTTTACTTTGAAAACGAACTCCTCCTAGGGATTTTGCCCGATCGACTTCAAATTTGGTCGAGATCATCTAGAGAGCAAGCTGATCAAAAGTTGTGCTCTGCATGTCTGTAGGTCAAAGGGCGTGGCTGCTAGGGCGGGACAAATTTTGGCTACTCGCCAAAAAAATTTCAAAATGCTCTCACGCCAACATACTTGATCGTAGCAGCTTCAAACTTGCTGGAAATGATGATGGCTCCGCCCTGAACATCATGATATAATAACTTCCCACTTTACTAATAGCGCCCCCCTGTGGTAACAGGAAGTATCCAATTTGGTTACTTTGTCGTAGGCAGACAAAATTCGGTGTACCATACCCAGACATACAAAAAACTCATTGGAGCCACGCCCTAAACCCAACAGGAAGTCGGCCATTTTGATTTGAATTTTTGAATCTTAAAACGAACTCCTCCTAGGGTTTTCTACCGATTGACTTCAAATTTGGTAGAGATCATCTAGAGAGCAAGCTGATCAAAAGTTGTGCTCTGCATGTCTGTAGGTCAAAAGGCGTGGCTGCTAGGGTGGGACAAATTTTGGCTACTCGCCAAAAAAATTTCAAAATGCTCTCACGCCAACATACTTGATCGTAGCAGCTTCAAACTTGGTTTCTTTGTCGTAGACAGAAGAAATTCAATACACATATGTGTCACACCCAGACATACAAAAAACTCATTGGAGCCACACCCTAAACCCAACAGGAAGTCGGCCATTTTGATTTGAATTTTTGAATTTTAAAACGAAACTCCTCCTACGGTTTTTGACCGATTGACTTCAAATTTGGTACATATCATCTAGAGACCAAGCTGATGAAAAGTTGTGCTCTGCGTGTCTGTAGGGCAAAGGGCGTGGCTGCTAGGGTGTGACGAAGTTTGGCGACTCACTAAAAAAATTTCAAAATGCTGTCACGCCAACATACTTGACCGTAGAAGCTTCAATCGTGCTGGACATGATGAGTGCTCCGCCCTGAACGTCAGGATATCATAACTTCCCACTTTACTAATAGCGCCCCCTGGTGATAACAGGAAGTGTCCATTTTTTACTTTAACATGTACTGATGACACATAGTTGAACCCATCAACTTCATTTCACTTCTAAAACATGCAGAACAAGTTGGTGAAGCTACTTAATGAATGCTGTGAAGCTACAAGTAATGGCGTTCCTGTGGCAACGGCGAAGATGGATCCTTGCCATGAAAAATACGTTTGTGTTTTTGATGTCTTTACTGAACTCGTATCATCATAAAAATTGATACACAGGTCAAGGATGGCAAGCTCTTAAATCTGATAGGGCCTCGCCTATGGGGGAGCAAAATGTCTCCATAGCGTCCCCTTGTGGAAACAGGAAATGCCATATTTTACATTGACATTGGCCGATTTGCTCGAAACTTCACATTTGTGAAGCTGAATGCAGCTGCACACATTTGGTTACGCACCGAGCACCCCCTGGTGGATGAACTATCAATCTGTCATAACTCCTTTGTGCTTTGTCCGATTTGCTCGAATCTTCATCACAGGTTGGTGCCTGTACTTGGGCTGTCCTATAGTCGTGAGTGCACACCTGCACCCATCAGGATCTCACCACCACCCCCTACATGCACAAGGGTGCGGGGGCCCGTTCAACGCTGCTTGCAGCTTTAATTTCTCTTACCATCCTCCTCACTGTGCGTGGTGGCAAAATAACCTTGCGTCCTCGTCCAGGCTTGTTTACCACTGTTCCAGTTGTTTTAAACTTCTTAATGATTCCTCTGACAGTAGATTTGGGCAGGTGCAGGCGAGTGGCTATTTTCTTGTAGCCATTGCCTGACTTGTGAAGGTCGACACACATCTGCCTTACTTGAATGGTGTGTTCCTTTGTCTTTCCCATGTTGAAGAGTGGATAAGAGAAATGGCCTCTGTGTCACGTCATATTTATACCCCCGGGAAACAGGAAGTGATGAATTACTAATTAGATGTTCCTAGATACTCTGATCAACTTTGTAAACTACTGTAGAAATGACAGAAATACTTCAATTACATTTATTTCCTAGGAATTGTTAGGGGTGCCAATAATTGTGGAACAGGTGATTTTATGAAAAATAATTATTTCTTTGTCAGGGATTTTTTTTCCCCTTAAAATTCACTTAAGTTGAAGGTTACATTGTTCTACAATTTTCAGTGTGAGAGTATGCTTCTGCAATAAAAATTGAATTTATTTTAAGGCTTTTAACACATCTTAACCAGGGGTGCCAATAATTATGGAGGGCACTGTATGCACTTGGTTTGAAGTCTCCACGACGATCATAACCGAAGATATGGCTTCTTATGTGTTTTTGACCTTTTGTGTGACCCTGTCCTTGGATCTAGATTCACCAAAATAGTGCAGTACCAAGGTCAAGTAAGATAGACCTTTCATTTATGAACAATATGCACTTGGTTTGAAGTCTCTACGACGATTAGAACCAAAGATATGGCTTCTTATGTGTTTTTGACCTTTTGTGTGACCTTGACCTTTGATCTAGATTCACCAAAATAGTGCAGTACCTAGGTCAAGTAAGATAGACCTTTTGTTTATGAACAATATGCACTTGGTTTGAAGTCTCTACGAGGATTAGAACTGAAGATATGGCTTCTTTTGTGTTTTTGAACTTTTGTGTGACCTTGACCTTTGACCTAAATTCCTAGGTCGAGTAAGATAGACCTTTTGTTTATTCACAATATGCACTTGGTTTGAAGTCTCTACGACGATTAGAACCGAAGATATGGCTTCTTATGTGTTTTTGACCTTTTGTGTGTCCTTGACCTTTGATGTAGATTCACCAAAATAGTGCATTACCTAGGTGAAGTAAGATAGACCTTTCGTGTATCAACAATATGCACTTGGTTTGAAGTCTCTACGACGATTAGAACTGAAGATATGGCTCCTTATGTGTTTTTGACCTTTTGTGTGACCTTGACCTTGACCTTATATGTAAGTTCACCAAAATAGTGCAGTATCTAGGTCAAGTAAGATAGACCTTTCGTTTATCAACAATATGCACTTGGTTTGAAGTGTCTTCGACAATTAGAACTGAAGATATGGCTTCTTATGCGTTTTTGACTTTTTGTGTGACCTTGACCTTTGACCTAGATCCACCAAAATAGCGCAGTGCCTGCCCAGTGCCTTTCCTATGTTGATCGTGAAATATGAGCTCAATTGAGCTGAAACTGTGGACGCCACTGTGCAAACAAACAAACACACAAACAAACGGAGTAATATACTTGCGGAATCCGAGATTCCGGCAAGTAATGAAAGGTCATTCATAGAATGACAACTTGCCCGAATCATGCACAGATCTCTGAAACAGAATGAACGGAATTGAGTTGGTTTAAAGTCTCTGGCTATAATAGTAGCGAAGTTATGAACCAAAATGTGTTTTGGACTTTTCTGGTGAGCTTGACCTTGACCTTTGGCCTCGAAAAGAGACCGGTTTCTAGCCACAAGGCTAGTCAATGTTGTCACCAAGTGTGGTGAAGATAATGTGAAAATTGTGGCCTGTAGAGTGCACACAATCAGACAAAAAATTAACCAAAACAGAGCGCTGCTTAGGTGACCTTGACCTTTGACCTATATTTACCAAAATATTGCAGTGCTTAGGTCAGGTAACGCAGGCCTTGAGTTTATCAACAAATTATGCACTTGGTTTGAAGTGTGTACACCGATTAGAAGCGAAGCTATGGCCACTTATGTGTTTTTGACATTTTGTGTGACCTTGACCTTTGATGTAGATTCACCAAAATAGTGCAGTACCTAGGTCAAGTAACATAGACCTTTCGTTTATGAACAATATACACTTGGTTTGAAGTCTCTACGACGATCATAACCGAAGATATGGCTTCTTTTGTGTTTTCGACCTTTTGTGTGACCTTGACCTTTGATCTAAATTCACCAAAATAGTGCAGTACCTAGGTCAAGTAAGATAGACCTTTTGTTTATGAACAATACGCACTTGGTTTGAAGTCTGTACGACGATTAGAACCGAAGATATGGCTTCTTTTGTGTTTTTGAACTTTTGTGTGACCTTGACCTTTGACCTAGATTCCTGGGTCGAGTAAGATAGACCTTTTGTTCATGAACAATATGCACTTGGTTTGAAGTCTCTACGACGATTAGAACCGAAGATATGGCTTCTTATGTGTTTTTGAACTTTTGTGTCCTTGACCTTGACCTTTGATGTAGATTCACCAAAATAGTGCAGTACCTAGGTGAAGTAAGATAGACCTTTCGTGTATCAACAACATGCACTTGGTTTGAAGTGTCTACGACCATTAGAACCGAAGATATGGCTTCTTATGTGTTTTAACCTTTTCTGTGATCTTGACCTTTGACCTAGATTCACCAAAATAGTGCAGTGCCTGCCCAGTGCCTGTCCCATGTTGATCGTGAAATATGAGCTCAATTGAACTGAAACTGTGGACGCCACTGTGCAAACAAACAAACGGAGTAATATACTTGCGGAATCCGAGATTCCGGCAAGTAATGAAAGGTCATTCATAGAATGACGGCTTGCCGGAATCATGCACAGATCTCTGAAACAGAATGAACGGAATGGAGTTGGTTTAAAGTCTCTGGCTGTAATAGTAGCGAAGTTATGAACCAAAATGTGTTTTGGACCTTTCTGGATAATGTGAAAATTGTGGCCTGTAGAGTGCACACAGACAGACAGACAAAAAATAAACCAAAACAGAGCGCTGCTTAGGTGAGCTTGACCTTTGACCTAGATTTACCAAAATAGTGCAGTGCTTAGGTCAGGTAATGCAGGCCTTGAGTTTATCAACAGATTATGCACTTGGTTTGAAGTGTGTACACCAATTAGAAGGGAAGCTATGGCCACTTATGTTTTTGACATTTTGTGTAACCTTGACCTTTGATGTAGATTCACCAAAATAGTGCAGTACCTAGGTCAAGTAACACAGACCTTTCGTTTATGAACAATATGCACTTGGTTTGAAGTCTCTACGACAATTAGAACCGAAGATATGGCTTCTTTATGTGTTTTTGACCTTTTGTGTGACCTTGACCTTTGACCTAGATTCACCAAAATAGTGCAGTGCCTGCCCAGTGCCTGTCTTATGTTGATCATGAAATATGAGCTAAATTGAGCTGAAACTGTGGACGCCACAGTGCAAACAAACAAGCAAACAGAGTAATATACTTGCGGAATCCGAGATTCCGGCAGGTAACAAAAGAACAGAGTAATATACTTGCGGAATCTGAGATTCCGGCCAGTAACAAACAAACAGGGGCAAAAATATAACCTCCCCCCCAACTTTGTTGGCGGAGGTAAAAATCTAAAATCAAGATTTTTGCCACCAGGGAAAAATCCAGTAACATCATTTTGGTTCTCTTCACAGAAACTGGTCTTTCAAAATGAGTGCAAGTGAAAAACCTCTCTAAGTCAGTTGTTAAACATTATCATTAGATGGCTAACGAGGCATGAATTTGATGAAAAGGAGTGGGAACATACCCTTGGCAGGGATTAGGAAGGACAGCAAAGCCATGGGCCAATGGCTCATGTCATGGAAAATCAATGGACCATTTTCAAAATGTATGAGCCATTACCAAAATTCAATGCACAAATTATTTTAACCATATCATCATCATCATCATCATCATCATCATCATCATGTGCCATCTTCGACGCGAAGGTTGGCCACCATGGTTCTCCACTTAGGGCGATTTTCTGCAGCTCTCGTTGCTTCGACATAAGATGTTGCTGAACTCCATTTCTTGATGTCATCACTCCATTTGGTTCTCTGTCTTCCTCTTGCTCTTGTACCTTCAATTGTGCCTTCCAGAAGTGTATTTGCAAGTTTCCCTGCACTGCCACGAAGAACATGGCCTGCGTAGCGCATCTTCCGTTGCATTAGGTCACACAATAAAGTTCTTTCAGTTCCAGCTCTGTGTAACACCTCGATGTTGGACACCCTCTCTTTCCAGCTGATTCTCATAATTCTCCTGAGACACCACATCTCAAATGCTTGCAGTCTGTTCTTGATGGAGTTATTAAAATGCCAAGACTCGCATTCATAAGCAGCCACAAGCAGCCACTGAGAATACATAGCATTTCAGGAGTCTAATCTTCAAGTCTATGCTGGTATCTCTTCTTAAGAATTCTTACAATCCCAAAACTTAGCCTTTGCCTTGCCAATCCTGTTTTTAACCTCCTGCTCAACTTTTCCATCTTCTGTAATGGTGCTCCCTAGATTCTGGTTCTTCTGAACTTGTTCCAGGTTTTTCCCCTCTGCGTGAACTACAAAGGTCTCTGGAGATCTCTTACTGATGCACATTGTCTTGGTCTTCTTTGCATGCAGCTCCATACCATACTCTTTGCATGCCTTGCAAAGTGAGTCTAACATTCTTTGCAGGGACTGAACATTGCTAGCAAGTAGGACAGTGTCATCTGCATAGCGGATGTTGGTGATATTGACTCCGTTCACTGTCACGCCCTTGCAACTTTCCAGGGCTTCGTTGAGCAGGAATTCACTGTACAGGTTGAAGAGTGCTGGTGATAGTATGCACCCGTCTTACTCCTCGGCGAATGCTCACTTTATTTGTGCATCCTGATGTAGTTCTGACAGTAGCTGTCTGATTCCAGTATAAATATGCTATAAGTTTCCTCTCATGCTCTGGCACTCCTGCACTTTCCATAACATCTAATAGCTTCTGATGTTGCACTCGGTCGAAAGCCTTGGTGTAATCAATGAAGCAAAGATAAAGATTCTGTTGTTTCTCAGTCATTCTTTCACAGAGGTTTCTCAGCAGGAAGATTCCCTCTCTGGTACCCTTCCCCTTTCGAAATCCAAGCTGAGTTTCGCTCAAGTGCCACACCCAGATCAGTTATGGAATATTCACTAGCAAGCCGAGCTCGAACACAGTTTCGGATATGGACGAGTTAAGTCCCATCCCTGTTTCCCAGGAGTTGCAGGAATTAAACTCCTCAGCTAACCCTGGTGTGCTAACTGCTCAATATACTTGCCCACAGTATCCATCCAGCAGTTAAAAAATGATCTCTTGCAACAGAAAAAAAATCACTGTCTTTTGTAGCAACTAATTCAGCTATTGTGAGCCAATGGTATCCCTATTAAGTAGTTAAAAAAATTCTGAAGCAAAAATTCACCATGGTTTTGATACTGTCATTCTACTATCAATTCTAGTCATCACATATTAAATACACTTAATTTCCTATCGTGGATTTACATGTGGATTAGTCTGTCAGAATTCAGCTGTCTTTTAGAGCCTCATACAATCCCTCATAGAAATACAATCACTTCAGTGGTTGATCAGGATAATCTGCGTAAACGCACAGCTATAGTTCATGCCCACTTGAAACTCTCCCAGTAATTGCCTGTTGATTGACACGATTTTGATCCAATTCCAGACAGAATAAGCTTTCCTCAGTAATTGAAATACTTTGATTGGACCCTCAGAAAAGTATTTAAACTCTTGTGTAATAGCAGTTAGGTTGTATTCTCTCAACTTTGCGCAGCTGAGAATGACATGATTGCATGGAAAAAAAGACTTCCAGAACCAAGCCTGGAGTGCTGAGCTTATATTTGCGGGATGGAAATGTGATTCTGAGATGGAAAATGGCAGTTATTCTGAATGGAACAGACTGGAGGGCTGACAGCATTGAATCTTTAGAAGAGAAATTCAATGATGGAGAATTTTTCACAGAGCTAGTTTGTCACATTGAGTTGCACAAGTAGTCGATAGCCTTTGTTAATAATACTGCATGTGCTGGCATTGTGCTTAATGTGGCAATCTGTTTTAGAATTTATACTGCATTCAACGAAAGAGAATGATTTGGATTTTCACTTGTTTAAAATTCGTACAGCTTGAAGACTTCTGTAAATCCCCTACTTCGTTCGTTGCTCCGACGACTGTTCAATTTAGGGTAGCATATTACCCACCTTTTTCCTGATGGTGAAATTTTTTTGTTAAAATAAGGTAAATTTCAGATATTACTGTGCTAGTGAGAAATACTTGCTCCTCATAGGGTGTGAAATGCATTGTTACAAGCTTGCGTTTCACTTGGATGATCAGAATTGTAAACAGCAAGCGTTCAGACCATAAAATAAGCAGTTCCTTTAATGAGTACTTGTGCTTCCTGATGCGGCTTTATAGAAAAATGGACAAAACTCTGAACTTTATCTTGGAGAAAAGGCATGTTTTTTGTTTGAAGAGGTTACTGGTGACCATTGATGTCCATCTGTGCCTATATTGATAAACTCATGGTAAATTCAACCAGAAAATCATTCATTCATATTGAATTTCATGCGTCTAAAGTTCATTTGTGTTAAAAATATGATTATTTTATGATTTGACAATGTGCCATTTTGAGGGTTGTGAGAGTTTGGGGAGCCACCAATTGAGCTGTCTTATTTGGCTTAGAGGAAGCCAATAAGATTTCATGCTCAGATGAAGAATACTTCATCAAACATTACATTACAAACTGCAAGTAGTTCAAAATTCAGCTGCAAGATTGCTCATTAGAACAAATAAGAGCCCACATTACTCCAATTTTGGCATCTTTGCACTGGCTGCCAGTCCAATTCCGAATTGATTTTAAAATTTTGTTAATTTCCTTCAAAGCACTCCATGGCATGGCACCAGAATATATAAGTGAGCTTTTAAATCCTTACAGACCTAAAAGACTGCTGAGGTGTTCCAAGCAAGCCTTATTGGCGGTTCCAGAGTCCAAGTTAAAAACAAAGGGTGATTGAGCCTTTTCGGTTTAGGCTCCAAGACTCTGGAACAGCCTCCCAAACAGTATTAGAAATGCTGAGTCTTTATCGTCTTTTAAATCTCTTTTAAAGACTCATTTTTTTAGGCTTGCTTTTGCTGATTTTACGGTTTAAATTCTTTTATTGTATGGGTGTTTTTCATGCAAGTCTCCTTTTATAATCTTAATTGTCCTATTTTGATGTTTAATTCACTACTTCCCCCATATTGTTTTATGCTTTTATGTACAAGTATTTTTACCTGTTTGCGAAGCACTTTGTGCTGTACTGCTTGAAAGGTGCTATATAAATAAATTTACTACTACTACTACTACTACTACTACTACTACTACTATATAAATAAATTTACTACTACTACTACTACTATTAGTCTAGTTTATGATCCCAGAAATGTATTATTTTAACCCCCAGCCATTTTTCAATTCTCAGTATTTTTTTTTTTTACTATTTCAATGCCGAATTTTCATGAATATTTTTAATGTTTTGCGGCCCCGTTTCTTTACCAAAATCATGAAAATAAACTGAAATGCGATAGAATTCTAAATGTTGCAAGTGTCTTGTCTCAGTGGAGCCATATTACTCCTCTCTATGAATCTTAAATTATAAAGCATTAAATAGGGTAATGCATAAATAGCCATATTTGGCTTCTCCACAAATGGGTTAAATTTGGGCAGTGTTGCTATTGAAACCTCCATAGTTCTTACGATATTGAAGCTTGAAGCTAGTAACAGAACAAATCTTGTTAAAGAAAATCAAGAATTTGCCTTAGGATTGTGACTTCTAGAATGGGCATACAATTGATTTAATTTCAGTTTTCAACAGTGCTCCAATATGTCTTTCAGCTCTGAAAATTTCACTTGGCCATCTCTAGTACACATGAAGTTATGAGGGCTCAAATATGCTCGAAAAAATGACGCGAGTTCGAAAGCACGAACTTTTGACCACCCCCTTGTGCTTTCAGAGCCTGTCACTCAAAATATATTCACAAGATCATAGTAAAAGGATTCATTAAATATACTATAGTTATTTTACTTTAAAAAAAATCATTTGATTCTGGGTGGGTTAGGTGGGAGGCACTTGTAAACCAAACTTTGCTTGCAAATTCATTCCAGTTCTCTGGATAGTCTACGATTTAAAACTAAATGCTGCCAAGCTCCAGATTTTTTTTTTAACATTACGTTTCAAGGCTATGTCGAAATTAGAAATTAAAGTAGGCCTATGCCTATATCACTAATCTTAACTGTTGCTTAGGGCAAACCTTACACTACAATTAAAATGCACATTTGCACGCATATTTAAGCAGGATATAATGTAGGCTTGAGGTTTGACACATTAGTATTGAATAAATAAAAACCGCTGCTTATTTTTCCTAATCAAGTTGTGGTACTGCTTCCGCTCTGAGCCACACTTCAGCCAGTCAGATTGCCTTACAATTCCAGGCAGATACAAACAGATTGTACGTAACTGGAACTTTCCCTTAGTTTGGTTATTACAAAAAACCGGGCCTCCCCAGTGCTAGAATTGATCGATCAAGCATCAGAATGTATTCAATTAACTGCGATCAGTGGAGTTTTTTTCTAAGAAATTTGGCATTGGAAAATGAAAAATATGTATATATATTAAGACTTAATTGAGACACGGGCACATTCTTGGCCCACCAAGTGGCTTTATGGGTTATCTGCACATGGCGCATTCCCCAACCCCTGCTTGAGTACCTTACCTTGGCCGCAACCTTGGCCAATCCCATGAAGGCCCTTGTCAGAGTTCAGAATAAATGTTGGACCCAAATGCAGGAAAAGAGGTCTTTAATGACAAAATCCTCACCAGCAAAAACATTTGGTGGAAACAAAAAGGTTCCAGGCAAAAAACACAGGAAATCCAGAAAGCAGGTCTTACAAATAACCAGAAGTAACACTGTGGCTAGAACAAGTTACTCCAAACAAAGGTGCAACAATCTGACAGGGAGTGAAACCAGGTAAGGGAACTAAATAGGCAGGCCTAACGAGAGAATAGAAAATGGGTGTGAGCAAAACATGGCAGGGAGGAGACAAAGATAGGAAATGAAGACTCAGCCACAGAGGAAAATGGTATCAAAATAAAAGTGCAAAAAGGCCAGCAGATAATTCAAAATAAAAGTCCAAAGCAGGATCCTGACAGGCCCAGTGGTCACTCTTCTTCGCCCACTTCAATTTTATCAAAATCTAGCGTCCTGGATTCAGGAACCAGAATCCTGATGCCTTGTGCCATCTCCACTCTCCAACTCCTGATGAAAAACCAGTGATCATTATCTCTAATCCCTGCCTTCTGACGGCCACCAATCTGGACATCAAGTGTATGGTCAAAAGCCGCATTTCCAACTGGTGCTTTTGGGTATTTTGGAATTCCTGAGATTAATTTTAATTAATTCAGATAATTCTGTGTTTCCATGGAAACAAGTTTAACTTTCAGAAACTGAGGGTGTGGATCATTAAGATTTATGCGGTTCCTTTTCGAGTTCCTTTTCAAATAATTTTGTTTCCGGAGCAAAACTCAAATACTGTTCAATATTTTTTAAACAAAAATTGTTGTGCTTATTAATGAGGTCCTGGGGCCTCATTTATCAACCATGCGTACGCACAGATATGTGCGTAAAGAGTGCGTAAGAACATTCCCAAGCAAAGTATGGGATTTATCAACTTATACTTGCGCGTGGGAACGTGTACATTTAAGCACAACTCTTACCACGCGTACACACAAAACCTAGTGGTAGAACAGTGAAACTACAAATAGAACGCACTAAGAGAGTCACAGTGTTCAGCAATCTCAAACTTCACACATGTTCCCTGCTTCCTCTTATTAATAAAAATTCTCAATTAGTGATTTAGCAGACAATTTGAATAATTGGTGTAACAAGTTATAAAAGACAGCTGTGACAGGACAACCTGAAAAGAAAACTTGAAATGCAAGTGCCATGGATAATCTTGTACTGTTGGAGGATTTGGAGCACCGTGCGCTCCGCAGGGAGCACGTTTTCAAAGAGCGTGCTGATCTGTTCAGTGAGAGCACAGAGTGGCTTCTCAGCAGGTACCGCTTCCCCAAAAACATACTTATGGATTTATGCCGTGATTTACAACCCATGTTGGAGCGAGAGACAAAATGCACCAAAGCCATCCCAGTGCACATCCAGCTCCTGTCCACCCTGGGATTTTTGGCCACTGGAACATTTCAGCGAGAGATTAGTGAGATATGCGGCATTTCGCAGACGACACTAAGCAGAAACATGCCGGCAGTGTTGGATGCAATAATTTCTCTGGCCCCAACTTACATCCAGTTCCCATACAGACATCACCAACAAGCCGAAATTAAACGAGGATTTCACGCCATCGCCGGATTCCCAAACATAATTGGAGCCATAGATTGCACCCACATCGCAATAAAAGCATCATCACACAATGAATTCAGTTACGTGAATAGGAAAGGATTTCATTCAATCAATGCACAAATAATCTGCGATACAAATATGCCTCTGTTAAACTTTGTTGCCCGGTGGCCTGGAGGAACGCACGACATTCTGCAGAACAGCTCTGTGGGTTTGCGCCTCCAAGCAGGAGCTGTTGAGGATGGCTGGCTTATTGATGAGTGTTACAACATTGTGAAATTATTTTCTGGGCTTCGTATGGTTTATTATAACATCTCTATAGGTGTTATAATAGGTGTTTCTTTTGCTGATCACACCTGCATTGAGTGTTCCAGACAGTATTTTTTGGTTTTCAACTTCTCCAACAAGCACCTCAATCTCCGTGTCGGAGAAACTCCTCTTCTTCGCCCTCTTTGCCATGATTTCGGTGAGGGAAATAAATCCATTCACGCATTCTTAAAGGGATTGCTGCTACCATATATGGTCAATTGGAGGCGTTTCTGAATGCAAATGAGCCTAACCATGCACGAGCATGGTAGTTTAGAACAGGTGGGATTTATCATCACATATTTCTTATTGGTGTGCGCATTTAACCGTGTCCGTGACGTTTGATAAATACAGATTTTTTGTACTTACACACATTCTAAGTTTCATTCCTACGAAAGAATTTAGAACACTTTCTATGCACAGGTTGATAAATGAGGCCCCTGGACTGGTGCCTTTTGATATTTTTGGAATTTCTAAGATTAGGCATGTCCATCTATACGTCCATCTGCAATCATTTAGTTTTTGGAGCAGAACTCGAAAACCTTTCCGTATTTTTTCTGTAAACTTTCAGTGCGTATTAATCAGGTCGTAAACTGGTGTCTTTTGATACTTTGGATTTCTAAGATTTGGTACATCCGTCCATCTGTTTGCCCTACTGTAATCATTTTGTTTCCAGAGCAGAACTCAAATACCATTCAACAGTTTCTCACGAAACTTGCTGTGCATATTAATCAGGTCCTATACTGGTGCCCTTTGATATTTTGTGATTTCTGAGATTAGATTGTGGGGACCGGGGGATATGTCATCTTCTGACGACTCTTATTTTATAGTGCAGTACAAAACTTATTTTTCTTCAATGTAGCATGTGCTTGTGTTACTAAAATTATTGTTGTTTTTTAAAAGCTGATAAACTAACAATCTGTATGATGGCGAGGTTGGAAACTGTGAAGCCTTATCATATTTTTTGTCGCGCCGGAAGAATTTCAAAAATCTTTATAGTGGTAGCACCAATATTGTTTCGATGTCGAACAAAATTTCTAAATAAACGAATGGAGTCTTTTTTTATGAGATGAAAGTTTAATGTGCACATTTCTGCTGCATTAATATTTCAGTGGGTAACAGCATTAACCCCTCTGCCCAGATGTAGACGCCAGCAGACATGGATCTGCTCTATTTATGCACACAGTTACAATTCTATCACTAGATGGCACACCTGGATCGGTTCTTGAATATTCACCAACAAGCCGAACCAGAACATGGTTTAGAATATGAAAGAGTT